>CACVKI010136990.1:0-10674 GCA_902732785.1 Trichogramma evanescens | reverse complement strand
TTAAAGAGAGAGGTAGATGGTCCCAAAAATTCTGGAAAAAATCAAGCAGATTCTTTGAAAAATTTAAAAACTTTTGATCGTTGCATTTTTTCGTTCAAGTACTTCTATATCGATATAGAAAATAACAAAGATTTTTTTATAATGAGGAAAATCCTCTACAAAATGGGACCTAAGGCCCATTGGATCAAACTAAGCACAGGGAGCTTCAGTATTGGGTACCAGGAGACCCCAAAAAAATTTTGGAGCAAATCCATGACCCGGACCTGAAAAGCTCTCCTTGTGAGTGTAAATATTATGGAAAATCTTTTTCACTCGCGGGCTTGTGTTCCAAAATACGATGCCCCTATTATTGAACAATGTAAATCAAATTTCGATCCTAACATTTTCGAACTATTGTGTTCCATGATGGATACATAGCATTTATAGCAAAATATGATGTTCCTATTATGAAACACTGCTCGAGTCCATTTGATTAAGATTGTTCCATAATAGGAACAGTTTTTTGAAGAGATCCGTAATAAATGTAAATAATTTAAGTGAGAATGAAAATTTTACTTAAAATTTTTTGAGCTAGAAATCATTGACCATATATTAAAGTGATTATCAAGAATAATTTAATTTATTGCTGATAATCTCCAATGAAATGAATACTTGAAATTTTCGTAACATGGATTGTTAGTAAATTATAATTTTTTTTTGAACTGATTTTCGTTTCGAAGAAAAGAGTTATAAGCTAAGTGTCATTTATACTTTTGTGAAGTTTATGTCAAAGAGACTTAATTTTACCTTTGCTTTTCTACTGAGCCAAGTAGGATGTCCAAAAGCTTGCGTCACAAAATACCTTAATGGTGTCTTTGAACTTGAAGCCACGCTATGTCTTACGATTAATTATATTTTAGAACTCGGAAGCTCATTTGTATCTCATCGTATTAATTTTTTGGATTATTCAAAATTTATTTAGTTTTAGACTAAATTGCATAATGATTTTATAAGTAAATTTGTTATAATATATTTTAATACTTTTAAAAGTAAATTGTAGTTTTCTTGGAAAAAATACCGAGAATAAATTCGATAAGAAGCAAAAAACCCAGAGATTTAAAGGAAAATATATGAATGAATAACCAACCTTGAAATAGATCAAAGTTTTAAAAAGATTTTTTTTTTGCAAATACTGCAATATTTTTCAAAAAAACCAAATGTTTTTTTTTTGAAATTGTTTTAAACTTTGAACCGGAGTATATTTTTCTTTTTGGTAAGATACAAAACCACGAATAGATACAATATTTGAAAAGTATCGAAACTTGAACGTCACTAGAATGTATTGTCTGTATTAACATATAGTAATATAAAAATAAGGCTGATTATACAGAAATAATTGATTATCGAAGATAACAAGTTACAAAACGGTAACATTTTGTAAAACTAATTTGACCCAGCTAATATCAAAGAATTACGCGATATTTTATTTGAGAGGCAAAAAGGCCAACATTTGCTCCGTGTGTTTACGGTAAATAATCAACTGGCGGGGGCGTTGAAATTAAGGTGAGAAAATATATGTATTTAGCTACAGCGAGAATCGACGAGTCTATTTTCGATGAATACTATATAGCCAAAGGCCTAGAAAATTGCGAATAACAGAATTAAGCTCGATCGATTTTCTGCGAGACTTTTTGCCATCTTTATCATTTTCGTATACAAACTAGTGCAGGACTTGACTAAATCACAAAACAAAACAATAAGCGTCCTGCAATGAATCATTCTTAAGAGAAGTTAAATAGTGAGAAAATTACATTACGGAATGAAGGATATTTCATGAGAAGTAAATTCAATTAGTTTTTTTTGTTGTAAATTAGAACTCTTCCAACGTAATTCAGTCAAATATAATTTGATATACTTCAAAACGAAATCTCGAAAAGCTAAAACGATAAGATTGATCGTATATAAACTTAGTATTACAAAACAGTTCTTGTTCACCCTCCGACTGGAAAACGTAGTTGAAGTAATAAGAATCTTATTAATAATTAAATGCCAAATACGCCAGGAATCCACAGATCATATGCTTAGGTAGAGTGTGGAGGATAATATAAAGAGGGGGAGGGTAGAAAGGGGTGGTTTTATAAATAGAATCGGTCAATGCTGCTATGGGAACACGCGGCCCTGACGACTGCATGGTCCCCACTCTGTACTTTATACTTGTATAGATATAGGTGAGCGCGACACGATATACTGTACGACTTGCGCTCCAAGTTCTGCGCATGATTGTGCATATGTTAATGCGAGCTATCACTTGTTATGAAGCAAACATTATTCGGCTATACTTTTCAAGTGATTTAACTTTTTCGAGGCGTGTAATATCATTCTTCTCGAAAAACTGTTGCACGAAACCGCTTGTCAGAGTTGAAATACATAAAAATTGAAAAGCCCTGGAAAATGTATAAATGGAAAATTCATTCAAAGCTGAATCGATCAAGCACTCAATAAAAAAGCGCGTTCTAATAAAATGTTCCACTTGAATCAAAAGCAGATTTATGTGAAGGTAAATGTATTTCGTTCCCTCAATAGTTTCAAAGCTATAAACTCAATGATAAAGGTCCTTGAAAAATTATTTTATATAACTTTATTCAAGTACATTACAAATAACCAAAGTACTCGCGAAATTGGTCCTACCTTCAGTTGGCAACTGTTCATGCACAAGTATCAATAAATGGCGAATGACTTCAAAAGTTAATAATATATATTATCTAAGTTAATTACCTGACGATACCAATGTATTTTTCATAGACAGATAGATGTGAATTGAAGTTAAACTTATGGTTTGTGCTACACCTAGCAAATATGCTCCTTTCAATCGATACTTGAAGTATTTATTCGACTACATGATAAAGACATTTTTCTAACGAGCCTTTAACTGAAAATTAAATAAAGTATAGAAAATTGATGAAAAGGCACTCGCAGCTAGTAATAAGCTGCAGCAGTGTAACAACGGAATGACGAAGTGCGCAACAAGCGTGGCAGTACGCCAATTGTCACGCGTGTGCACTTTCGCGCAAGCACGTATATAGAAGTATACGAGCCGGAACAGGTGGTTTTGTTCTCCACTTCATGCAAATAATTATACCCACTCCGCATGACAATTTGTCATCGAAGAGCCTCCTCGATGTACTGCCGCACATAAGCACCCCGAATCATATTTTATTTAAGCTCGCTCGCAAGCTCATGCGTACCCGCGAGCGTATAGGATAATTCAAACGTTGCGCGCGTCATTCAATTTGCGTAATGCATACGCGCAGTTCAACGCGTCCAAACATTCATGAATCGTCGCACGATCGTAGATGTTGTGCGATACTTTATTTCTGCACTTTATATGTTTGTATTACCTCATGAAGCCAAACAGCGTGACCAATAGTCAATACGATGCAACGGTGTAAATGTATAGTTGAGAGTTTTTCCAGATTTAAGACTGTATAAAATTATCAACGAACAATCGTAACGATTATGATTTTCGACAAAATGATAAAGTTCTTTCATTGATTTTTCTCAATCTTTCGAAAGGGTACAATTTTCCGAGAAAAATACCTTTCCCTAGTGGAACGATAAAAAAAGCATAAAAATGTAAGTTCCAAAGAAATAAATAAAGTATTGCTATACGTGCAAACAATACGATTATGACATCAGAACGATATAACATTACCATATCGTACACATTTATTTTTTCGCCGAGCTTTGATTCATTTCTCGCTTTTGCTTATCGCGCGAAATGCATACGCAGCGTTATGAATGCATAAATATATAATCTCGATCTCTACGGCTATGTACGTGTGCGTGTGCGTACGTGCGAGTGTGCACCGTGACATTGACAATGAAACTCGCGCGGTGACAAATGGAATCATAAAATTCTACGATTTATTTGCTTACGCTCGACGTTTATGAGATGCAACGTAAGTAGTGTCAACTCAAAATGAAGCGCGCGATCGAGTACGTACATAATAATACACGCATCGAGACTGGATCGGTGCCATTGTAAAGTGCATATTATATCTGGTGCGGGCTTCCGTAAAACGAATATGGTACTCGCTGCGCGACGCATTTTTCCATATAATTTTCCAGCGCGCGGCACATTTGTTATTCATAAAATGAGGCTTACACATATACGCATGCGTGATCTCTCGAATAGCCTTGCGATTCGTTATAAATAATTCTCGCTCGATATCGTAACAATTGCTTCGCGAAACTCTGAAAAATTGCGAATGGAAGAATTCCGCGCGAAAAGCGTTGGAGCTTTATTGAAATTCATATCGCGCACGCATTGATGTTGCGTACGCAAGGATAAATCTCGATCGAGGAACAATCATCGTTTCACCTCTGACTCTGAATTTTTTTTATGGAAATATAGAATACGCCGCAGTGCTGCGAATTTTCCAGAATTTTTACATTCGGTTTAGCGTCCGGCGAGCGTGCATACGAATACCTCTATATTTATTTTTCTTTTTTTCAAGCAGAAAGTTTCAGTGAGCATTCATCGCTGACATTTTTTTCCTCGATTTTTGTTTCATGGCACCAAAAAATTCAGAGTCAAAAAATGATAGAGGAAAATATCGACGAAACTTCCATGTAAATTTTGTATTACCCGCAAACGAACCTTTTATCATCAAATATTTACAGTTATAGAGTGCGTATGCTCGAAGCATTGAAACATCACGTATAAGGAATCGAGCTTTTATAGTCAAGGGGTCTCTCTTTCTCGCTCATTCTTGTTTCATACCGTTCGATAAATGTCTATATTTAGAATGCTTGTCATAATTCAAACTACGATGTCATTCATAATACAATTGATCTTTTGTAGATATATTTTAAATAGATATCGATAAAAAGTAATTGGATTATTAAATACTTTTTGACATTTCAATAGATTTGATTAAACTATTAAAAGTCTATTAATGTGAAATTTAGGAAACATTTCAATGGGAATTCAAAAATGACATTTTCAAATTTGAACTTTTATATGAGTATTAAAAAAAACTTCAACTCACCATTTATCTGTACAGCAAGCTTAAATAAACATTAGAGACAAGTTTTCATACATTTTGTGCTGCCTTGAATGTAAATCGTTCTTTACTCAATCGACTTATGCCCGATCTATTTTTAACTTTGCATAATACGATAGAAGCTTTTATACATATCGAATTCTTATAAAGTAACTCGTGAATTATCCGAACAAAATAAGCATGTCACATGATCTATTGGCTTTATTTCCCTCCCATTCGCAGGGAAAAAGCATCATTACGCAATAAAAATAAAAATCTCCTGATGAAAGTGTACTAATAAAATCGATTGCCATGCAGTAATAATTTACGAAGGATCTTTGGTTGTAAGGTGAAGTGAAAATCAATACATACTTTGGAAACTTATTTACGATTCAGTGAGTCATAAGGGGCGTAATCTGCGCCTACCCAACCCGAACACTTCTAAGCCTCTGACAATTGACAAAACAATTATGTCACCGTAATGTAACAACTTACAGTCGGGTAGAAAAAATGGATAATAAGCAGCGCACTGCACTTTTGAATAAATAGACTTGCACATCATTATAAGTTGAAGCGTGTAAATTTGTGCGCATACAATGCATAATAGCGTGCCGCATACAGCACACATGCATAATGCAACGGCACAGCAAGTTACCTGCAAACAAGAAGCAAAGTTTATTTATAACGCTGCGGAAATACGCGCTTACATCGTGACTTAGCTACTGTTTCATTGTTGGAAAAAAAAATCGCTCAAGCTCGCACTTTTATTTTTGCGATACACTCGATGTAGCTGCACGGAAAAATGATCCAACTCACAACGAATCGACGTCGTGCGCTAGCTTTTTTTTCTCGAAGAAAACTAATGGCGTTTGTTTTTTGTTTGGTGTTAGACAATACGGTTTCAGTGGTTTTTTTACACCAATTGCGGTACATCAAAATATTTTACTAATATCCTAGAGTTTGTTCGATTAATAGACTTTGTCGTAAATAGATATTCTAATTATAGCTTCATAAAAGTGTCATAACTTTACTCAACATACAACAAGAATATTTTTATAGTTCATTATAGTTTAATGGCGTAGTGGTTAAAAAATTAAATAATAAAATCTTGGAAATTTAAAAAAAAATCAAGAAGATACATTTAACGTCATGGAATACCTTCTGCATTCTTTTGACAAACATAACTGTACCTTTGTATCTGATGGATCGGCTATAAAAAGAATGGTGCTCTACCGACTGACCTTCGATCGTGTTATTTTTAAAACTTAATATGCATCAGTTTTTAGCAAGCTTCTATTTTATCACTACTAATTTTAACTCACTTTGTACTTTATATGCTTTTTTTACAACGCACCAGGTTCATATTATTATTAAATATAAGACGATCGTTGGTTAAACAACCTTTTACGTGCGATCGAAATTCTACCGATTTCAAATAAAATTGAACATTGAGTTGGTAAGTACGCGGACAGTTACAACTTACAAATAATTAAGAATCACGTCAAATTGATGAGCTGTCAGCCCGAATATTGTTGATTAATGCTAAACTGAACTAATAATTAGCTTTCTTGTTCATTTGTTTCGCAATTGCGATGGCCTTGGCGTTATTCCTGACTTTGTCTAAATATAGACTCGGATCGTTCTACGAAAGCAGAAAGACAAAGAGAGAAGTTGAGGCGTTAAAAAAATAAAATGCTATTTACTTTAGAAATATTAAAAAATTTACCATTATAACTTTCACATAAATTATCAAAATAACAAATTCGATGTCAAAAAATGTTCATATTTATTTTTGAAAGTAATAACAATACATTTTTCAAATTATAGAAAAGTTATAAATTTTAAGATTAGTCAATCGGGCATTAGAAAAATTTTAAATTTTAATCAAGCAATATTTTTCTATTTTGATGAATTCGATCTATTTCTCATGTTACACGTTATTGATAGAGAATTAAAAATTTTATTTAGTTGAGTCATTTGGCCATAAAATTCGAGTGTCATACATAACCTATGACTCTACCGAAATAGCTAATTGTTACAAGAAACATTGAAATTCATTTAACGCCGGATGAACCTAAAATTAAATAAACCCTATAGAGAGTTCTGAGAATAAAATGTATAAATGAATCTGAAGCCTGCGTCTAATGCGTGTTAGTGTGCAATATTGTGCCAAGAGAATCATAATAATAATACAAGAACAGAATATGTTATATTTTTACACATGAATAAGAATTATTTTGTTAATGATTTCTATTTTGTTGCAATATTAAAATGCAATTCTTAATTTGTATATTCAGAAGCTATTTAAAAATATTAAGATTGAAAAGAAAAATGTTTATAAAGCCAAAATATATTAACACGCAATTTTCGTAATTTTTTCTCTTTTCTCATTTTTTTTTCATTCTTTCATTCATTTCATTATTAAAAAAGTGATGAGCCGAAAAATGAAGCCGCTTAAAAAGATTATAATTATTCGAGTTACTTTTGACTCGAGTCGAGAAAGCTGATTTGTTAAAATGAAAACTTTTTCGAAAATTAATTTGCTGTAGATGGCGAGAGAGGAGTATCGATGTAAAAAAGCTAATATTTATTGATATTCAACTAAAAAAACAAAATGAAAGAATCTCGGTGAGAATAAGCAAAGTTGATAAGTACGAGCGAGTGCCAATCAAAATTATTTGATTTGTTAATTGATTGGTATGATCATTTCATTTTTATAGCTTTTTATTTATTTTTATATAATTAAAATATTCATCGATATAAATTCATTAAAATACTCTAGGTGTAAAACGATTCGTTTCCCGTCAGAAAACGTAAACAAAGCCTAATGAGGGCCGCTTGCGTGTATAACATACGCGGCGACAATAACAATAGTACACAGGTCAGCATAGGCAGAGCCCCTCGTTCGCTCTATTTACGAGTTCTGACAGGAAACGAATCGTTTTACACCTAGTGTACATTCATTAATCAATATCAAATTCGAAAACATGCATGATAGTGCGTAGAGTCTTGCGGCGCATACGCATTGTGAGCACATACGTTTTCTATGTATTATCTTGCATAAGCGCGAGAGAGACATACGTACCTCGTGTGCCTGGCATCTGTACCTCGTTTTCTGTCGCGCAAGATATTTACAATATCGTTTGGGCGCGCGGCTCAAGTCTTGACTCGTTTCAAGAATGTGGTGGTTACGATAGTGGCGCGCAGTTGGCAATGTCACGCCGCCGGCCGCACGTCCAGTCCAGTCTACACCTTTCAGTTCAATATTACACAGCGTAAACAAAGGTATCGTCGCATCGACTGCCGCGAGTGACTCTTGTGACAAGTGAAAAAATTGAAAATTATAAGCGGTTGATTGTTGTGTGAGTATCATAGAAAAATGGCCAATAACAAGCAGTACAGTTTGCAAAGATTAAAAACTCTGCGTGAGCAGGTGAACTGGTCGGTCGAAGAAGATCGACGCACATTTCTCCAACAGCTTTATCATCTAACCAAAAAGTGGTCGGGCAAACGTCCGAAACTGCGAGACATTTTACAGCGTGAAGAAATCGATTGGCTTCTCATAGAGAATATGAAGAACTTGGAAGTACTCGACACAAGTGATGTAGATCGAATCATCGATTTTATCATCAATACCGGCTACAAAGACAAATCTGACGTAGGTAAATACGGCAAGCCACTGTTGCGTCGTACAACTGCGATACACTGGGCGGCCCGAGGCGAATATAGCTTTTTAATGAAGTACAGAATTCGAGACCTCTTGAAAGTATACAAAGTCAACGTGAACTACACCGACGACTTCGGACTCACTCATTTCCATGTGGCCTGCCAGTACGACTGTTACGACGAAGTCGTAGAATTTCTCAAGTTCGGACAGGATCCGAACTGTCTGCCGCAAGAATCGGACGCGAGCTCGGTTGATCCGCCGCTGCACTTGGCTCTGAAGCACGAACGCAAGAAGATGAAGAATTGCTACTGAGGAGCGGCGCTAGTCCCAATTTAGCCAACAAAGACGGATTCACGCCTCTGCACACTCTTTGCTCAAGAGAAGACAGCAATTGTGAATTGATGCAGTTATTCTTCCAGATCTGCGACGATGTAAAGCAGCCGGTGCAAATCGACGCTCGGGATAAGTTGGGAAATACACCGCTACACGCAGCTCTGGAGCGAAAACACCCCAAGGTCGTCGAATTGCTATTGAAAAGAGGCGCCAATGCAAACTTGGCCAACGAGGAGGGATCGACTCCTCTGCATAATATTTGCAAGAGACCCAACGACGATATCAAAACTCTGGAAATATTCCTTGACATCAATGCAGAACTTGATCAGCTGGTGCAGCTCGACGTCCAGGACAAGAAGGGCAACACACCATTACACTTGGCTTTGGAAAAATATAACAAGAAGGTGGCTGTACTACTGCTGAAATGTGGCGCCAACGCGAATTTGACCAACGAAGACGGACAAACTCCTCTTCATATTGCTTGCTCTTATTGTTGGTCTGATTTAGCATGGACATTTTTCAAAACCATCGACGACGTGCAGCAGACGATAGAGGTCAACGCCCGGGACAAGAAAGGTTGGACGCCGCTGCACGTGGCTCTAGTTAACAGTCGCATTTCGACAGCCGAATTGCTGCTGAAAAGAGGCGCCGACCAGAATATGGCCGACGTGGATGGCTTAACTCCTCTGCATATCATTTGCAAAAGATACGTCGATGATCACTTGGCCAAGACATTTTTCGAGATCAATCAAAAACTTGAACAGACGGTGCAAGTCGATGCTCGGGACAAGTTGGGCCGGACACCCCTCCAATTGGCCGTCGCGAATTCCTTGCTGAACGTGGTAGATGTTATTTTGGATCGTGGCGCAGATCTGTCCAACTTCGTGTTTCCCACCGAAGATGATTTCAACGAGTTCGTAGTCGTAAAGATTTCATTCGAATTAGATCGAGCGTTTCGCACCCTGGCCGTGGTCGAGCGCCTCGAAAAAAGTGGCTACGAGCTCGACCGAATCGGCGCCCTTACGATCATGAAATTGTTCGCTAAGTGCGGATTGAACAATCAGCCAATGAATCTCGACAAATACTTGAACAATGATAAAGCTGATGAAAGCTTCCAGAAGAACCTAAAGATAAATCCCACCTTGTCGCTTTACGACCTGATTCGGTTGCCGTACGAAGAGGCGTTGAAAGTATTTACCATTACAGACTGGATGTCGTTCATTGACTTGAATGAAGGTATCATTACGTGGGGATTTCTCGACGCGTGTACGAAGTACCTGCGCGACATAATTTACGGAAGATTTTGCCGACGATGGGCATTGGAATTTCTCTTGTTAGTCTAGGCGCTGAGGGGGTTTCGTATGCATTGGCAGGTCCCGCAAAAAAACAAGTGTTTTTCTACGTATTTTGACCCGCTGAATCCGAATTTTCAACTCTCAACTCACTCAGATGGTCGAGTAATTTGTTATAAACAAATTAATTGTTTATACGGCTATAACTCCTAAACTATTGAACTTTTACCAAAATAATTTTTTTTCATTTTATTGTACACAAAAAGACAAAAATTTCCTTTTTTTATTCGTCTTGATACGACCAATAGAACCGGAGATATTGTTAAAATAGTAAAAAATAACGATACCGGATAAGGTC
>CACVKI010136989.1:0-102939 GCA_902732785.1 Trichogramma evanescens | reverse complement strand
GCATGTGTTCTTGAAAAACACGAATAATTGTAAAGATGCTCGCGTCTGATCGATTGAAAATGTTTTTGTCAAGTTTTGTATCTCTTGTATCGTTTGTTATTTAATTATAATAAATGCAGTCGAAATTGTTGATTTTCTAGAAAAAAATGTCGTTTCAAATTGTATGATTGTAAAAAATGAAAAAAACATTGTAGTTAGTTTTACAAAAGGGGTGAAGAAAAGTAAGAAGTAAGTCGTGTCATAACAGCGCATGGGACCGTTTCCTTATACATAATATCGATTGCAAAAAAGAGAGAAGAGAGAGAGAGAGAAAAAAAGAAGAGCGACGTAGGGTGTAGCTGCTAAAGCTCGTATACGAGCGAAGGTGGAGGAAGACCGCACCCTGCAAAGTTTGCATGCCTACTCTCTCTCTCTTTCTGTTCTTTATACGAGGGTACGTACGTACGTACACGCAGCTCGCGGGTGATATCTTCCAAAGCCCATGTATACGTATATCGGCGCGTAGGACGATATAGAGCATAGGCAGTATTAACGATGCTCGTTGTCGCGTGCTTGCACCTTATATATTGAATTTAAGGGCGAGTCTAGTTTGCCGTGAGCGCGCCACAGGCTTTTCCAAATGGACACACTACATAGATCGCGCGCGTCGAAAGGTGCGGTCGGCTCGAAATAACTATTCACTTCTGCGTTTAGCTTTAATAAAAATACGCAATTCGTCGGGATCCTCTCGGTCGAGGAAGAGGCTATTACATCGGTTTTCTCTGCCGATCGAGCCAGTCGATCTTTCGATACTTTGTTGCGGCTCGAGCGCATATCGTAATTAGCGCGGGTAAAAATTGGCCCGTACGTAATTACATTGCATCTAAAACGCGGACTGGCTGCGTAAGTACATATAACGCGCACATGAACAATGAATCGAGCTAATTAAGGAAAAAAAAAATAGCAGCAGTGGCACGGAGTAGAGCCGGGTGCGCATCGATTACTCCGCGAAAGCTGCAAGTACAATATCGTCCCGAGATATTGCATACTTTCTCCTCGGCCGCTAGCGAGGTGCTGTAAAGTATATAACTAAAAAGTATATAAAGTGTAACTACGCGAACGTATTATCGTACACACATGCACACGATGCAGAGTGGCCGGCTTAAATGTTTGCTCGTCTTTTTTCGCGCTCCGTGCAGCTGTGCGCGTCGTCGGCCCGGTAGCGGAGTCGAGTCTCTTTTATAATAAACTCGCTCGTGCACGCGACGAGTGCCGCGCGTACAGTAAAATTTGGCTCATATACGCACAGGTGTGGCTGTACATATATCGCATATAGTAGCCCGTACGTTGATCGTGTGTATGCCTCCTAAATTATTACGCATGCTTGAGGAGTTGGTTAAACTTTGAGTTGGCTCGCGTCGATATATTATACGTTGCGCTCGAGGCGGCGAGCTGGCCTCGATCGACGCGCGTCAAAGCTCCAACCGGTGCAATTCTGGGCCATGCACACATGCAGGAGACGCGACGCGTTCAGCAGCACGTAAAGGGCGCAAAAGTCTACACGCACAGGGTTAGAAATGGTATAGGCTAGTCGGAGAGAGCTAGCCAGTTTGTTTCTCGCCTGCAAATATGTGCACGTGCCCAGCTGTCTTACGGCAGATATCGTGCATACCGTGCGATCGCTCGGATGATCGATTCTTTACACCATCAATTGTGCACTGATGGAAATAGGCCGCCACTGCCGAGGTGTGTATTCTCCATCCCAAGATATCCTTCAAAGTCATAGGTTCACATGTAGCTATAACAATATGCGAGGCTATGTAATATTTTACTAAAAATCGAGCTCGATTCGAAGCATCGAGCCGTTTATACGCAATTTTAATTGACATCGGCCAAGTCCCTGAGTCGAAATAAAAAAACGTTCCTAGGGGCCGCGTGCGCCTATACAGTGAGTTGGTCGCAAGCTCTATATAATATCATGTCATGCAGGAACGAACGCGTACATAAACGCGTTGAACTGCCGAGCCAGGCGGCGTCATATTTTTGCCGAGCTTTTACGTCGTCCGCGGCGTAATACGCAAATGGACGTGTTTTTAATTTATTCAAGCTCGTAACGTCGAAAGCTCGATACTCGTCGAGCCTACACGTGTACAATATTTCGCCGAGAGATCTTGCTATAGCGGAATCGAGCAAGTAGGCACAATATTATTATGGCTATAGGAAAACTGAAGGGCCGAAGTGACTCGTGTACGTAATAATGTAATCATTGGCTGCATCGCCTGAAATAGTCGAGGCGCGCGCAGTAATGAAAACGTCGGCCGACCGCGAGGATAATACTTTAAAGGGCTCGCACACACGTACAGAGTCATTCGAGCGGCACTGCACGGCCTCCTTCTGCTGCACATATATACCAAAGTTACAAGGAATGATCGATGCGCCTCCGTACGTTGCAATGGGCTAGCTTAATTAGAATTTAGCTTACGACTAGCCCATTCGTCCGCACGGAGATAGGTACACGTCGAATGATATAAGCCGCGTGCGTTACCCTCGCGATCGCCGTTTAATTTTTCAACCAAGCCGCTGCTGCGCCCCCGTTTATTATACGCCCCCCTTATCGAATTGAAATGCGAGTACGAGTTGCAATTGACAATTGCGAAATTACGGCTCGCAAAGATGCCACTATAAATAAGCGGTATATAACGTCTTGTGGATGATCCGGCTCTCTGACGCTTACGTAAAAGCTGCGACCCTATATATAATATTTACAAAAAATTTCTGCTGTACACACGAGAGCTTATCGCATCGAGCTCTCGTTGGCTGCCTACACGCAGATAGGCTGTTTACGTTCTCGCTGTAAGTGACCCGCCAACTTCGATGATAACCCTCTCGACTTTTTCTCTCTCTCTCTCTCTCTTCCTTTCTTCTTCTTCGTCATTTTTTTCAAGTTTGCCAGTATTTAGTGCACGTGTGTGTGCGTGTGCGTGTGCGGGAAAAAGGATTCGAATCGCAATCGCGTATTTTACAGCTCTCCGATCTCGTATGTTCGACGATCGATCGAACGATTTCTTCGTCGAGCTTGTTCATTATATATTGTTTTGTTAGTTGCATAAGTAACTGCACCGAACGATACGCACACACGCACACGAAAAAATTCGCTATCGCACAATTCCGTCGACGTGAATAAAAATAAATAAAGAAAAGAGACCAGGATTCCTCGTCGATGAGTGTGACAAAAATACACATCATTTCTATAAAGACGAGGAAAAAATTTCGGGGCCACAAAAACACGTCATGCCTATGTGCCAGCAGCTCCCATACATTTCATCGCTAGACGTCGAGATTTTCTTTATTCGATGAAGCGCGTGCAGGCGTGTACTTGTACGATACGCGCTTTTGGATTTCGGCAGCGTGTCGAGCAACTCGAGCTCTCTCAGATTTTCGAGATTTTTCATAAAAACACGCGTACGCGCGCGCGTCAAACTAATTTATACAAATATTATTTTGACAAAATCTTCGGCTTTACTCGCAGAGTCAAATTCGAGAGATATGCTATAGTCAAAGCACAGCTATTTCTTTAATCGTTCGTTAAGCAGGTCGTTTTTGGCCGCGTGTTTGTTTTCCTAAGCTCCCGAAAATTGTAAGCATTGCGCAGACCGTATAGATAGATATGGAGATTATACACAATTGAAGAGAACGAGTCGCTCGAAACCGAGACGACACGAGCAACGTTTCAAAGCCACGCGTTTGTCAGAAATTCCAATACAATACAACGTATTTATTCGTCTCCATTGGAAATTGTCATAAGACAACACATTATAAACGTATTCGGATGATGTTTACCAAAGTTAATATGCGTTCATTTTTCTGAAGGATCCGAGAGTGTGTAAACAGTGTATTATCAGTTGAAAATGCTAAATCGAAGCTTCGATTTGACAGCTCGACATATTACTCGGTGTGACCCGTCGAGCAATTTTTCCTCGTGTCTTGAGCATCGAAACCCAAGGCCAAGAGCTCGACTGATTTTTGCTGCTGATTTTTATCATTGCTTTGTTGGAATTAAAAAACTTAGATATCGATAGAGTATGTCACTCTCCTTTGCCGCGATCCTCGTTGATTTCTTTCTCAGGACACTATTCGAGCGCGATGTTCATTGCCGTATGCATAATAAAATTCATTTCATCTCGAATGTCAACGTCGAGGAAGCAAAAAATATTCCTCAAGATCGTCGAGAGGTTTTTACTTCTCGTTTCCATCGTCTATACGACGCGATCGTTTTTTGCTTTTATTACGTTATTGTACGTTAACGAAAGGACGGCATGAATCGAGACGAGCCTCTTTCCTTGCGCGACGTTTCAATCAAGATAAAAATGCAAGAGCCAAATAGTCGAAGAAATAAACGAGAAAAAAGTGAATAATTTATTCGACTGGACAATGGTTCGTGTATATAGCAGCTGCGATTCGAAAAAGGCCGATTAAGTCAGTCGCGCGCAGTCCGTTTATGCTCGCTCGAGCGATGCGTTCTAATACGTGTATAAAGTTCTTAATGATAGCTGCGCGCGGCAGCGTTTCCTTGATCGGCGAAAGGGCAGAGGTCGCCGCGCAGCAGAAGCAGTTTGAAAGCGCGAGTTTGCAAAAGCTCATTAAGTGGCGGCCGATAATAATTATATAAAGCTCTTCGAGTCGGGCAAATTTATAACTCGATCGGTCTGTATCGGCGTTTTTTCCCCCTCTCTCTCTCCCTCTTTTGTTTTATTGTTTTTGTTAGCCGCGCTTCGAAATATATAAATGTAAAGAGGTGCGCGCAGTCGCTCGCATAAATATATATAAAGAGGAGTCAATGAGGCTTGAAAAGCAGCGCGCGGCAAGTGTGACTGTGTGTGCGTCAGAATGAATATGCAGCGTCGAGCTGGTAATTTGGCCTTCGACCTCTCTACATTACTCGTGGGGACAGCCTATGTACGTTTGTGCATGTGTGTGTGTGTGTGTGTTAGTGATCGCACTCTGCGCACACGTGTGTAAATGCGTCGAACAATATGAGGCTGGCAGAATATCGGCGCTGGCTCATACATATTTATGCCGCGCGTATATACGTGTATACACTATACACGCATATAGGTGCACCACTCGGCGAGCACACACAGAGGCACACGTGGCGGCGGGGTCGATCGTCTCGTAACTCGAGCTCATATACTCGCGCCTATAATATACAGGACTACGTGGCACAGAGAGAACAAAATCTTATCGAGCGCACGAGTGACTTTTTGTCCGGCTTGCTCCTCTGGTTGCTGCTCTCGCACACAAGCATCAGCAGGAAGAGGAGGACGACGCCGAGGACGCATCGTCGCACTCGCCAAAGAGGGGGGATGGTCAGGAAGTGCTCATATATGCACGCAAGAGGTGTATGCATACATGATACGCGGCGCGTATGGAATATATGCGCGCTAACTTGCGGCTATCGTCGACGAGGATGATGATCGCGACGCCGCCGATGATTATTCGGTCCGCGTCGTGTGTGCATGTGTGTGTGTGTATGTGCGAGCGTAATCCGCGTATCCGTTCGGAGTCGAGACTCGAGCGCAGCCGCTGCCGCTGGCCGTCGTCGACCGTCGCCGAGTTCGAGTGGCGAAAATTTAAAGGTTGGCAGCATTGCCCGGAGAGCGAGTAAAAAAAAGAAGCGTAAAAAAAGAGTGTACGCTATGCGTGTGTGTGTGTGCGTGTGCTTGAGCGCGCGAAAGAGTGGACCAACCGGTCTCTCTCTCTTTTTCTCTCTCTCTGTCTCGCTCGCACACACATGGCGTACGCAAGCGTTTATATATAGCATGGAACTGCGATTATAATACACACACACATATAACACAACTTGGAAACGAACGGGCGTATGATGTAGAGTCTAGAGAGGAGCTCGTTTAGCGAGCGCGAAAAAAAGACGGAATAAAAATGCCTATAAAAATACATCGGGCCGAGGTACGGACGTGCTTGCAGGAGGTACTCTCCACACGCAGCGGCCTCGTGGCAGCTCCGACTATTATATGTGTCGTACATGAAAATGTGCGGATCGTCGCTCCGAATCTCCGTTTTCCTGCATCGATAGCCAAAGAAATGGCTGCGACACGCATAATATCACATGAACTCATTCAAACTCGCAGCTGTACAACGAGTCGATTTTCTTAGCGTTGAATCTCAATCGTCGTTGAAGATCGAAGCGACAAACGATCGGTGGAGCAGCGGACTAGTTTTGCTAGCTCCTAGTTTTTGGTAAAGGCGAAGAGGAGGTGGCCGCTACGAATTGCCATGGCGAAAAAGCTCGCAGTCCAAACGGCCGCAGCGCGTATTATTATTATTATTAACTCGGTGTAACTCGTACTACGTATACATACACAAGAGCCGAGGAGAGGTAAGTGGAGGAGAGGAGGCATTAGCAAGTTAAAGATAACGCCGAGTCACGACGCGCGCGCCAAGATAAGCGTATGTTAAATTATGCTATTTTGGCATACGACATATATATTTTTGTACTGCACGTCGACTGTGTATGCGCTACGTTGTACGTACTGGAGCACGAGCTAGACTAGCTATACAGCATATAATAATATAAACTCGGACTCTGGAACGCGTCCGCGTCGAGTTTTTAGCGATCGTTAAGCCTCTCGACAAAATGTATACATGTATACGCGACGAGTCGGTTTGTGTATAGCGTCCGATATGTGCAGCAATTGGCGCAGTAACGTAACGGTGCAGTAGCGGCAGCATCAGTTACGCCGCGGCATGAGAATAAAAAGACAAATAATACGATAAAAGCTGGAGAATTTCACTCGCTCGCTCGCTCCTCGTCGTGCTCAGCTGTTGTGTGTACTGCACCTGTTGCCGGTGCAGCGCAGAGATCTGCCCGAGGAGGACTCGCTCTCGCCTCTCTCGCTTGATTAGCATATGTACCTGCAGTAATATAGGCTCGCAGTATATG
The DNA here is from genome assembly GCA_902732785.1 of Trichogramma evanescens. Taxonomy (NCBI): domain Eukaryota; kingdom Metazoa; phylum Arthropoda; class Insecta; order Hymenoptera; family Trichogrammatidae; genus Trichogramma; species Trichogramma evanescens. The sequence goes on along the minus strand of CACVKI010136989.1, from coordinate 96,002 downwards.
ATTGATACTCTTGCATAGATTACGAGTGCAGCAGCAGCCAAAGTTCCGATAGCTACTTAGGCATATTCTCTCGAGCGAGCCACCCATAATCATAAATCAACGATTCATTTATTATGCACTGGCTTGCACATATACAGGAGCTCGCGAGCGAGCAAGTATACGAGAAAGCTCTTAAACGAATCAACGAGAGGGAGAGCTTCCAGAGAGAGGGGAAAAAACGAGCCCCGGCCCCCGATGTTTATTACCGCGCTGCAGGACGAGCCGCAGCGTCACCACACCCACGTGGCTCGACGTGCAGCACATCCTAGTATATAAGCTTCGCGGTGCTGCGCGTCTAGGCCATCTTCATAACTCGTTCGCGCGCCTCTATCAGCTATTCCATTTCAGCGATGCTATGTACGTGCAGGCAGAGCAGGCGCTCGGCTGCGGCCTCGGGTGGCGCGGCGTCCAAGCCATAAACTGGTTCTCGGACACGATGATGCAACGCATACCTAGCTTTAATTTGTTTATTAAAACGTTTTGAGAGCATCAGCTTAGGAGCTCGAGCCATTTTCAATCGAGGGAGAGAGAAAGAGATACTCGCTGTATTTACGACGCGTACACCGCCCTGACATTTATACATGCGTATGCCTGCAAGATCGTAACCGTAAAACCTGCCTCCTGGGCTTCGATCCGTATTAATGCCATTATTCTTGCCGCTCGACGCGGTCCGATGAATTTCGCGCTTGATTAACGCCGCAACGAATCTGCTTGTACGATTAATTGCATCGCAGCTATGGTATGGAAGGCTAACCAAAATCAGCTCGCAGCCGTTGACGAGCTTTGACGAGCGAATATAATATATGAAAAGCTCGCGAGTTTGCTTGGATCGATTGACAAAAATGAATGAAAAAAGCAATTGTAATGCGAGTCACGGATCTTCGGCCGCGGGACAATCAACACAACTATCGCGTGATCGACTCTCTTTCTCTTCGCCCGCCACTTTTCGTCACTCGTGCTTATCACATTTTCATCGAAAGCCTCTTTACATATTTCCTTTCGATTCCTTTCTCTCTCTCGCATCTTCTCTTGTTTCGTCTCTGATTAGATTCAACGCACTCAGCGACCAAGTATATGTTTTTTCCACACCATATACGGCTTTAAATTCACGTGAGCTCGCGAGCAATAGACAGATATGGCGCATTGATAAAAAGTCAGATCCCGAGCTTCCAATCTCTTATCTCGGGCTATATTTTCGTCGATTAGTAAAGCGCGTCGCGTTGATGATTATCGAGCTGCGCGACTCGCCTGCGCCCATATCACACATTTACGTGAAAGTTTCCGATATTTTTGTCTTTGCGCCTACTGCCTGCTATATAATATACACGTATTTTAATTAATGAAAATATCGACGACGTTACTATACGAGTTTAGAGCTCGACTCGGTGATTGTTATCGCGAACGCCACAGAGGAAGTGGAATCGCATTACCATCTATGTATGCACACACACACGCGCGTGTATTATGCAGATTAGTTAGAAATCGGCCAAAAATCGACTAGCTTATGCAATAACGAGAAGGATGCGCGAAAAAATATAAAATGACAGCTGCCGTACGAGCTTAGCGATTAAAGGAGTCGATTTATTTACTTTCGGATTCGACGACGGGCACTTGGTTCGGACGCATCGACGCATCGATTATTTATGCGAGTTCTACTTTTTCATTCCATGTTGTTGTTGATTTTTTTTTCTTTATCAACTGCGATTAACATAGTAAAAAGTCAACCTTTTTATTCGCCTACGTACATGTGACTTCCGCTACCGCTGCAACACAGCGTAATGTGTAAGCTTGCTCCGCGGTAGAGTTTATAATTACAGGCGATCACATACATAATCGTTGCGATTAGGGAATGTTTGTCTGGCAAAATATTTTTCTTCGTTTATGCATGATCTGTAATTAATTCGACTCGACGCTCCAATCCATTTTCAACTACGGATCGTTGTGGGAAAAGAGAGCTTCGATCGAGCATTTCTAAAAGCATCGCAATGCAAGAGACAATAATTCGTAGATTTATATAAATATACACATTAAAAAATCTATACTTAGCTCGAGCTCACAGGTTTACTCTCGTCAAATACTTCAACATTGCTATCGTAGCCGCTCACGTTGGCCATGCGTAAAAATCCACCTCCTCCGAGATTCGAGAAATAATATCGCGCGCAGCAATTCGAGATACGCCGCGATATATATAAGCGAGACAAAGGTCTACCCGATAAATTCACTCTCGTTCTTTAAATGACTCAGCGGGTCGACGTATATATTTTTGAATTTCAGACTTTGGCTGCCACGTCTCTTTTTTTTCCTCTGATCGGACAATGACGATCCGTCGACTCGCGTACACGCTATATGCATATTCGTCTCATTATTCAATTGAAAATCTTCTTTTTTTTGGGTTTCACGAAACCAGCAGAGATTTATCATAAAACTTGGATTCTCGTTTTGAGGGACACTATTGTGTATTATTAATTCGTCGACCTTACGAAAGTAAACAAACAAAGCCCATTAGCGAGAGTAGAGGTGACAGACTGAGAGGACCAACATTTTCATTGAACTTGAAAATGTAGCTGTGTATAGCCAGTATAAACTTACTGTGTATGCCACTAAGGAATAAATATCAAAGCTCGTTGTCGATATCAAAATATACAGACGAACCTGTTGACATTCATGTGTATTATAATTGTATTATGCCTAAATAAGAGTCGAGAAGCCCCGACGCAAGCCTATAGTTGGCCAATGACTTTGAAAACAGACTTGGAGCACTTTAAATCGATCAAACTCTTGTGTTTGAACCGTTCGACGCTTCTGTGTATGGCCTCATCGTGTTGATACTCACACGAACACATAAATGAATTTTCACTTTTTATTTTACTAGAAACTTTTGAGCGGGAAGCGAAATAAATGGAGATCGATTGCACATTTTGTACAATATAAATTTATTAGACATTCGAACGATCAAAGAAACATTATGATATTTCGGAAATATATATATTTTTTATACATTTATATAGTTATGTAGTAGCATAAATATTTGTGCATCTATATACGTTTTATTTCTTCTGATAAGGCAACTTTGTGTATCTCTATATAAGACAAGTTACGTATCGTCAATCAATTATATAACAATGACATTTTTGAGCAGAATTCTGAAACCTCTGAAAAACATCGAGAAATATATGATCTTATACATAATTTTTTTTTACACACACTTATGACTGTACGTGATATAATATATTTTGATCTGCTTCTTAAATTGAGTATGGTTTAAAATGGGGTACCATCCAAATGATCCAATTTTGTTCGACAAAATTCATCGCGCACGGAAATCCAAAATAAGCTCCATTTTCGTACCCTCATCTCCTTCGAATAGACCCTATGTTATTAATTACTTTAATTAAAAATACACACTTTATTTACGTGGGACAGATTGCTACGTCGAAACTATTGGTTCACACAAATTTCAAAATACGTAATTACTTATTAAGCGTGCAGATCTCTCGTAAAAGAAAATTAAAATATGTATATCATCACTCGCTTAGGCTATATAAGAGACACATAACGAGCAAAGGAACTTTTTAACCGAGTAATTCTACGTATTTATAATGGTATGCTGCTGGAGCATATTTGAGAGGAGAAATCTAGTCAAATTAGCTTTGAGATCCGTATCAGCGGCTTGTACTTGAAATTTTTTCACGTTTTTCTCTTATTTCGCACGCGTCGTGAAATACACGTATCGCAACATACACGCACTCGATAAAAAGGCACTAAAAAACAAGTTGTATTTTAGCAAAAATAGTTAGCACTCTCTATGATAACGATTTTCAAATTACTCGCTATACACGCGTCTATGAAAATATACAGAGACTCTATATTCGCGACACGGCTTCTCATTTACCGTCGAAAAATCTCGAGACAGGGAGAGATGTACGTGATATAATTGCATAGGTGCACGATATGAAATTGATAATTGCAGCTGCGCACGGAGGACTGGAGGACATGGTGAGATTTAGAGGTCGGTCCTGCCGCCGCCGAAGAACTGCTTGATCAGCCTGCGCCCGTCCTTGAGTATCATGTTCTTCTCGTTGATGCAGAGCTTCTTGTACTCGATGTTGACGGTGCTCTTGTGGCTCTTGTCCTTATCGCCCAAGACGCACTCGATCCGCCGCTCCATGTCGTAACTCGGCAGGAAGGCACTGGCCGGCAGCGGCGGGGGTGGCGGTGGCGGGGGCAGGTCCACCGACAGCTGCTGCTGCTGAACGATTTTGGTCTTGTGTTGCATGCAGTCGTCCCAGCACTTGATGCTGTTGTTGCTGTTGTTCTCTTTGATCTCGATGGCCTCCTGCATCTTCTCGAAGCGCATGAGCCTCTGCATGAGCTCGCGCTTGACCGTGTCGCGCTCCTCCAGCCTCATGATGCGATTCTCTATGTCGTACTTCTCCTTCTTCCAGGACTCGCGGAATTTGCGCAGGTCGTCCTTCACCTCGTACATCTCCTCCTTCATTTGCTTCTGGGTCTCGCGTATCTTGGTCATGTCGCGGATGATCTTGCGCAGCATCTCACGGATCTCCTTGAGCTCCGACGTTACCGTCATGCTGCTCGGCTTATTTGCTTTTCACTTTGGGAAGCCCGACTACTTGGTTTACCTGCGAATTAAAAATCGATCTATCATTTTGTCAGTCGAAATTAACGTTATCGCGCGCGTTTTATTTTATTAACGGCAAATCGCGACTCGAGGCAATTGAAAGTCTCAGTATGATTATCATCGGGCGACGAGAAGCGCCCGACAAACAGAGCGGAAAATCGTACCGAATTGAACTTTATTCGATTTAGCAGAAAAGTCCACGTGCAGGCCACGATCTACAGATGCGGTATATACGCAAGTACGCGGTTGCGCGCACTGCGAAAGTCGCGTGGCGAACTTGAGCGGCGCGAGCTATCGAACGATCCAAGTTCCAAGCGTGCACACAACAAAGCTCGCAGTTAACCCGGAAGAAAAAAAAAGAAGAAGAGGAGGAAAGCAATCGATCGCGCACATTCGACGCACTGCTCCTGTGAGAGACTTTGGGAAAAGTGTTCACCTGCCAGCTGCGAGATCGATCGAAACGCCTGTTATTCGCGTAATAACGATGGATAATGATGATGGAAAAACACAGAGGTGCACGAGCCGTATACGTACCTGCAAGCTCGCGATGAGAAATCCTTCGCGATAAAGGATACGTGTGCGGGATAATTATTGTAGCTCGTGACTTTGGGGCGCAGGCGCGCAGCTACTACCACTACTTGCAGCCAGAATCAACTCGTACTGCACGCACACAACCCTCGGCTGAGCAGCAGCAGCAGCAGCAGAAAAGGCAGGAGGCCGCGAGGAAAACTCGGCTGCTATCTACGACGTTTCTTTCATGTACAAGTGCGCGTCCGTGTGGAGGTATTCAACAATCGGCGCTGCACATTTCGCCTCGTCACGCTTCGATGTACAACGAGATTGATCGAGCCTCGAAAGATCCGCCAGAGCAGCCACGGGGAGCAGGTACAGAGTTTGTTTTGTCTGCTGCTGCTACTGCCTCGGCGATCTGCCTGGCTGGAGGAGCGATTTAGACTAAGCGCTCCTTGCTGCAGACGTTCTAGGACGAGCCTCGCGACTCCACGAGGGCGACTGCGCGCATAAACGATGATGGGGTGGACTACTCCGCTGCACATGCTCTACATTGCACATATACATACCTATCCTCCACACCTACGCCCCCACACACGTGCGAGTATTCGTGTATACATGTGCAAGTATACGCGTGCGGCCGACACGAAACTAGCGCAGTTGTGTGCGCGCCTCGCGTAGAGGGGGATGATTTTGTATGGACATACCGACGTTGCAGGTGTTGCGCGGCACAACAAAAAATACACGACAGACGAGCCAAAAGATTTTTCTACTCGCACCCGACAAAGCTATTTTAGCTGAGCAGAGGCCGGCTGCGCGGATTTATCCAGCGGATCCATGCCTCGTGGGCGCTTGGATTTTTCAAAGGATCTGCGCTCCAAAACAAATATTCGAATGCCGTAGTGAAAATTCTTTCTCTTCTCGAAGAAACTAAAAGTCTCATTGTACTTGCTTCGACATTTTTTCGCTATAGCGTCTTCTTTTTTTCCGAGTCGCCAAGAGGACGTTTAAACGGGATGTTTTGGCTCGGCGACAGTCCGCATTTCGCTTTTAACGCGTCGCTCGGGATGCCAATTTTCCAGAGAAACTCTTTTATACGTAAGAGCTACATTGAGAAACTTTGTTGTTTCCTAATATACACATTGGTGCGGCTGCGAGGCGTTTAATATTGTTATGAAGACAGAAAAATCGCGGCTCGAGCTCGCGCGCTTTCAAGCTCGTATTATTGGCAAACAAACTTTTGCATCATAATTAATTTTTGCAGCGATTTTTTTCTCTCTCGCACGCGCGCGCACATACACACACGCACACTTACAAGTGGTACGAATATAAACAACCAAGTGGACTCGTTCGACGACGATGATGATGATAACTTTTTTTTTTGGTCGCAGCTCGCGCAAATGTACAAGGTCAAAACTTTTTTGCTCTCTATGCGCACATTAAACACACATCGTGGATACAATTAATGTTACAATATTTATTGCGCAAGTAAGAGGAGATTTTTGCATGGACAATGAGATTTTTCTTCGATCAAGAACATGCATTTCTGGTAGCTTGAACAATCGCACAAACAAAATCTTTCGTTCGGTTGTTTACATAATAGGAAAAAAATTCTCATCCGTGCGTCTTCTTTATTTATTTTTTTATTTTTTGACGCATAGGCATTAAAGAGAGCAACAAGTTGATCACAACACGAATTTTGCAAAAAATTAAAATTCTCCATCGTGTAAACTCTGGAATATAAAAATGTAAAATATCCGTTTACTTTGCTTTTAAAAAAAGTCCCGTAAAATCATCGTTTCTACACGTGCGACGCGTCTGTTATGAATTTTCCAAAGAAAAAAAAATTCCTTGAAGGTCAGAACTCGCATCGTTGGCTCTTCCAACTGCCGTGTTGTTGTTATATCTACCACGGCGACGACGACGACGACGATAGACGCTAAAGATGCGCGCGTGCGTGTAGGTACACGATTTGTGCTCGTCCAAAAAAAAACACTCACATTGGACGGGCTTCTGTGTTGATCCTCTGGCTGGCATTGTGTGTATTATATGAAAACTGTTGTTGCGTACCGACGGTTGTCGAACCCAAAAAATAGTCGACGCAAGCCAGCGCCGAGGATATAATTAATATTTGCGCCCCACGCTGTTCCTCGGCACTTTTATATTTTCATTAAGTTACTTTCACCCCCGCTGCGCACGTGAGCTGCCTTTTGTGCTGCGTGCGAGTCCGTGCCCATTTTTTCTTCGCCGTAAAAAGGCGAGATTCATTTGCTTTTATTATTTATTCATCGGGGGCTGTTTATTTATTACCAGGCAGTTTTCTCCTCGTTTCGATCGACGAGTTTTTCCCCCCCGAGAGTAAGAAAATGGATGAAGCGCCGTGCACGCGCGAAAACTTCATAAATCATCTCCGTACGTGTATATAATGCATACGCAACTTTCTTGTAGATGGCGAGCCGCGACAAATCGTTTTCGCCGCGCGACTGAGAAAATAGCAATATTACAGTGGCTTGTGTACACGGTGGTGCACTATCGTGCATTGGAAAATCAACGCGAGGCGCTAGCTTTTCATGGCAAATGTGAAATGCATTTATAACTTAATCGCTGCGCGCATACGACTTAAAATTCGATCGACTCACGCGAGTTTTTTTTTATTCTCGAATAATATACATAAATGCGCGCGAGCATCTCATAAATGTGCTGCGAATCGGTGCCTGCAGCCGATAACCTCGTAAACTTACGTCATCCTCAAAGACAGAAATGACACATCGCGCGGCTCGTTAGTAAAGTGAGGCTCGATTTTTCACGCCGAGTCCTTGTGGTCTCCTGGTGCAGCGATCCTCGCATCGATTAAATTAAATTGATTCCAGCCAAATTGCTGCACTGAAAAATCGATTAATCAAGCTCGGCGCTTTAGGAGAAAGTTTAATAAAACGGCCGCGTTTATTCGATGTTAATAACATCATTTTTTAACATTAAAAAAAGAAAAAAATATGCGCGTGTTTCACGTGCGTCGCTAAAAGTTGTGGCGCGCGCGCACGACTGCGAAAGCATCGATTTTCATTTTCATCGTCGTCATCGTCGTCATCGTCGTCGTCGTCGTCGCCATCGTCTGGTCCGAGGCGAGGTACTATATAGATATTTGCTTTCTAAAAATACACGCCGCACAGTGCGGCTGATTTTCCGTGAAAATTTATACGTCCATTTCACGTAACTGTCGTTTTCACTCGCGTTGAAAAGTAAAAAAAAAAGATATCTCCGCAAATATAATGAACGCATCGAAAGATTTGCCAAGAGAGCTAAAGAGCCAAATATTTTCGAAGCTGCTTGGAAAATACAGTAAATTGCTTTCGAGACTTTAGCTGCCGCGGCGCTTCTTCGCCTCTTCCTCTTCTCGATTGCTACAACATTGTAATATTAGACGCGAAGGACGTCGAACTCTGAAAAAACAAACGGCTCTAAACTGCCCCCCGCGACCTCGAGGTAGATGTGCCTCGGCGCGCGAGAGCTCGAGCTTTGCCAAGTTTTCGCTCCGTGCCGTAATTTCGGCTCGCGTACAACGATGACCCTGGAGCTTATAATGAGGCGAACTATAATATATACGGGCGAAGGTGAAAGTTTTCGGGGAAAGGTTGGCAGTGATTTTACCACCGAGCGTAGGTTCAAGGTCGCTCGTAAGATTTCGATTTTATCGGCCGAACGAACGGCGTATCCTCGTCTACCTATATGTAGAGTATATCGTCTGTTTCCTTCGTAGTCCCAAAGAAAGAGCCGCGTGCATCAGCGAGAGGGAGAATGAATGCAAGCGAGCAACAAGGAAGCTTCGACTCGAAATGGATCAAGGGCAATTGGGCTTTTGGATGCACAAATCGTTGCCTCATCCTCGAGAGACGTATAAAAAAAAAGTCAGATATATATAAAAATGAGCGTATCGAGCGGGAGCTCTCGCAGTTCGAAATTCACGCAGGCGCGACGTCGCGGCTTGAGCAATCGTCCGCTTTTAAAAACGTCCGAGACGAGATTGCCAATTCAGCGTCGCGTATAGTTTGCACTTTTACCTATTTCGCGCGACCAAATGGAAATAAAGATGTTTCACATAAAAAAAACGAGCCTCTCTTCGTTGTTTCTTTGGTTCGATGCAAATCACGAGTGAAATTTGCGAATGCGAACGCACTTTGCACTTGCGGACAGGCAGTGTACAAGCCCCAGCTCGAGCCACATGTGTGTGCGGTAAGTTTGTAAAAATCGTTGCAGTGCGCGAACGAGGAGAAGTGTAGCGGCGGTGCAGACGATCGTATATGCATGCATGCGAGTGTATATATGCACGCGATAAAGTGTCAACCAGTTTTGAAGTCTCGAAAAACAGGTTTCTTTACGGAAGATAAACTTCGAGCTTCACCTCTCTCTCGCGCGCGGGACTCGCATGCACACACATACGCTCGCACGCACACACGACGACGTGCTATAAATAGGAGCACATATTGCAGGCGGCGTATAGGCCAGGAATTTCGTGCTATGTAACATGTACGAATAGCTTCATATAGCCCCACGTTTTTTCGACAAAACTCGAGTACTTATCGGATAGCTTTACTAGAGATCCATGCAGAATCGAAAGTAATTCGTACGAGTGTGATATTACGCACTTATGAATTATGCCTTAAACGTATAGCGCAATACCGATTTGCCTCGCAAACAGGTTTAATTGACCAAACATCGTCTTCCTCGTCGTGGATATTCGCATCTAAGACCATCGCCGGCGTTATATGCAGCTCCTTCTTTTTTGTGCAATCGGAGATATATAAAAGTTTACGTAACGATGCGTAGTCATCGATCGAGGCTGTATCGTCGACGACGCCAACAACGAGACGTGTTTCGAGGATTATTGAATCATCGCGAGGCTCGTCGATGATTTCGACGAATCGATACGTGTAGGGGGATTTTATTTGCGGATCGCCGAGAAAAGGCGAGCGAGAGAGGAGGAAAGTTTCGGGCGGGTAGGCGTGAAAAACAAGGAAGCCTTAAATGAGGCAGAAAAGGCTTGTAATATCGACAAAGAGCCACGAGCTGCTACGCCAGAATGCACGCGTATGGTATAATTCTCGAGCGAGAGAAAGAGAGAAAGAGACAGAGAGGGAGCGGGACTGGCAGCCGCGCATGAAAGGAGGATGATCGCATACATATATTTATATGTAGAAAAGAGTTGAAACAGGCTCTCCTGTGGCGGAGTTGTTTGACCAGCTGGCTGGAGCGATGCTGCTGCTGCTGTTGCTGCCGCGAATTTGCCTTGCGATCTGCACATACACACACGCATACGCACACACACGCCATATAACTGTATGTAATATTTCAAAGACGCGTGGCTTTTTAATTAAAAAAAAAAGAGAAAAATATACGAATGTGATTTCTCGTGCACTACTTTTGGAAAGTATGAAAATTTTGGCTGGTTTGGATTTTTATTTTCATTTTTCTTCTTCGCTCAAGATATCTTGATAATATTTTTAAAAAATTCTCGAATGCGATAATGAGCTACTAAGTTCGAGCTTCCAAAATCGATCATTTTAATTCAAAATAAATAGTTTCACGTCTGTTATAAGAGAAATACATGCGGGCGTTCCACAAGATAGTATTCTTGGACCCACTCTGTACTTATTTTATACACGTCTGACACTCCATCTTCAACGAATGTATGTATTAATAGACATATGGTTCTGCTATAATAGGCATATGGTACTGCTCGGTACAAATACAAATCTCGTAATTGCATCGGGAAATTTTCAGAGACATTTACATGAAGTTGAAACATGGCCCAAAAACTATTGGATAACGCCATTAATAGAAAAAGAATCGGAGGAGCATCGTAATCATCCTGCTTCCGAATACCTGACCAAGTGAATGGGATAGATTTTCTAATTAGCAATTTTTAAGATAACACGGAATGCACATGGATTGTCGACCAATGCGAAAATCTTACATTTAGGCCAAAAGAAGGTAATCTGGAATAAAGACCAAAATAAATGTACTGGATGCTGTTAAGATATCAGCAACGACACTCAACAATAATTTTTCATGCTATCCAAGCCGAAACTAACCTCTTTTGTCTCAGCAGTCAAAACATGTGCCGTGTTATACTCCCACCCACGTGTATTAATTTATCTGGCTCAAAACAGTTTGGTCATAAGGCATTCAAGTGTAATGTGCAGGGCCCAAGTTTAACATGGATATCGTTGAAACCAACGAGCCCATTAGGAACACTTAAATATTTCACCTCGGAAAGATTTGGATGCATGGGAATGAAAATAACGTCTAATAATCCACTCAAGTACTCAAAAATATAAAATTCTTCAACCGCTATGCTAGGAGGCGTTTTTTTAAAACTTCTATGGAATATTTTTTTATTCTTCTATGGTGTCTTATAAAATATTAAAATGAAGGTTATTATCATTGAGACTTTTGGAGAAATACTCGATAAAAGTTTCAGAAAACAAAATTCAAAATTCGGTCTGGATTCGTCACCTTCTTGAATCTGTATATTAAACTTTTGACTTTCTAATAAACGGGTACAAACGCAAACATACTTTTTTATAATTAATTGTTACAACTATGTAATAGACCAGCAGATAGTTACCGATAATATAGTTGCTGATTTTTTAACTTATGCCCTTGAAAAGTCTGAACGATACACCGATAACAAGAAAAAAAAACGGAATATTACGCCCTATTACCGTGGCGATTTTTTTTTCAATTTGTAACAAATTTTGGCCTTGTGTGCTGATTTTTTAACTTATGCCAATATTAAATGATGATAGTTTGGCACTGATCGAGTATTTATCTAGCTAGACATGAGAGCACCTAGTGTCCCTTGGTGTAGATCGATGTGGTCATAATAATGTAAGAAAAACCCATGATTGTGAGCTGATTTTTAAACTTATGCCAGTGGAAGGGATGATATGTAGAAACTCATAGAATACTTACATAATAATGGCATAAGTGCCACTAGTTAGATATAAAAATCTAGACTCTACGAAAGTTGTACAATATTTTGGGTTAAAAATCAGCTCACAATCATGGGTTTTTCTTACATTATGACCATATCGATCTATACTAAGGCACACTAGGTGCTCTTATGCCTAGCTGGATAAAGACTCGATCAGTGTCAATCTGTCATCTTTTAATAATGGCATAAGTTAAAAAATCAGGACACAAAGCCAGAATTGGTTACAAATCGATATGTACTTAAAAATATATCGCCACGCAAATACGGCGTATTTTCTTTTTATCGATGTATTTTTCAGACTTTTCAAGGGCATAAGTTAAAGAATCAGCGCCTATTTTCGGTCACTATCTGCCGGTCTATGATTATTGTTTCTCATATGATAGATTGTAATAAATATTTTTAAAAGACTTCCAATATTCCTTTCAGTTCTTAATGTACAGTGTGGCTTGTTGTTAAGTAGCATCATCACGACACGTTGATATTTTCAATACTCTTTGTCCTCCTCGACGTCGTTGAGTTATATATTCATCGATATTATTACGTATATGAATACTCGACAACTCCATTTCTGTGCTCCGTATGAACTGTATCAAATAAAAAAGCTCGAGTGTTTGCAAGTCGTTCCCGTCGTCATCGTCGTTGTTGTGTTTTTTCGTCATAACGTTGGCGAGAATACACCAAATTGGTTAAAAATACAACTGCCGTAGTCTCGCACGTGCAGCCGTATCGTTGCCGCTCGTCGAGATAGTTCCAACTTAATTTGGAGCGACCCAATAATGTAATGTGATCGATTTCGAAGCGTTAGACGGAAAGTTTTGGTTGCTTATGGGATGCAGGCCTACATATATGTATTAGAGGAGTCAAAATACGGTACACGTGGTCCTTTAAATTCCCGTCAGTTATTTTCCTCTGCAGTCTTACTTACGCTTCTTCAAATTTCTATGACCAGGTGAAAGCACGGGTCCGAAGAAATTTTACGTAGAAAGTCACAAAGTAAAAGTCGAAAAGTCGTCGACACAATGCATGACGTTGGAACGTTGCAACGTGTGCTATAGACGTATGAGTATGTGTACGCGTGAACGCATTTGACGCAAGATAATTGACGATGATATGACAAACAGTTGCCATAGTCGACTATTTGATCAAGGGTTAGACCACGTGCGCGATGTCGAGCCTTATCATCTATATGACTGGGCTTTTGCGCGTTCGGTAGCAGTACTTCGTCCCCGCTATTGTTCAAAGCTTCTACGTACATCGTTAGATTGTGCTTTTTCACATGTTTTTCTCGATGTATTCCGGAGCGCTTAAGGAACAATATTAAATACTGCTTTTCGTTATTTTCTCGAAATAGATGTCGTAAACGAGAAAGAGAGAGAAAGAGATGATAATCGCGCGAGGAACATACGATGCCACTCCGCGTAGAGCAGCAGACGAAGAGAGTGAGAGAGAGAGAAAAGCTATATTTAGACAGAGTCAAACTGTACGGGATGTTGTGCTATTTTATCTGTTATGCGAGTGACGAGTTGCTTTCACGAGTCGCTCTCGACAAGCAACACAAATTATTATGAAAATAAAAGGAAAAATTTGATAATCCACTTTAATGTTTAGCCAAAGAAATAGGTTTGCAATGAACATAATCGTTTTTCTGGCTTTTCGATGTTTTGTATTGTTGCGAGTATTTCGACGCACGACTAACATCTCGGCTGAGACATTAATAAACAAAGAACATTTTTCCATCCTGATGGCTCGATATTGGTCCGGGTGGTGTGTCAGCTTTTGGCAAAGTGATTTATGAGCTGATCCCAGAGCCTGCGTACATTATCTGCACAAACTGTGAGTTACACTCGAAGGATCAACGATTTGACGAGTCTTTGTTTCGAGTTCAAATTCAAGGTGAAATACAGAGTCCCAAATCTAATGTGTACAATATACCTACCATCATGAGGCAATTTCATCGAGCTCTGTATAATGTGTATACAACGATCTGATTTTTGTATTGATCGAGTTGCGCAACGTTGAATATTCATCAAACGTTTCTTTCTCTTAAGTAAAGCCGTTAAAACGGAAACACGAAAATCTCTCTTCCACAATCTTACTTTCACCTATTTTTAATGATAATAATTTTTACATCAACATTTTCCATTATTAATAGAGAAAAGGCGCATCGGTGATAATGGGGGAAAAAAATGTTGACGCCAGCCACGTACGTAATAATCGCTGGAACGTCTGCTTGGAGCAAAAAATTGTATGCTGCGCTCGTTGGGAAATACTTATAATCTAAACGCGCGCGAGCACACACACACACACACAATTACACGAATTATATACATGTACTTGATATCGAAACGACTGAAGCGACGGACTGCCTCGCGGGATGTATGCGTGTGCGTTTGTATAGGCTACATTTTGATAAGATTATGAAAAAAATTTGGCCTTCTGGAAACGTTTGCCTCTTTCGCGCGCTCATGCACATCATATACACACACTCACAGTGCGCGCACACACATTTCAAGAGTACACAGACACGCGCAAGCTGTACGATATACGCAGCTGGCGATGCTACTCCGAGCATAATACGAATTTGAAGAAAAAATAAATTAAATAAAATTATCGTAATCGTAGATTGGCCAATAAGGACTATAATATAATACACATTAGGTCTGAGAGTGTGGCAAACGAGCTGAGGTTATCAACACGGCCGACCCGCTTCGTATGAGCCATTTACTATCTCGGACGTCTTGAAATGAACGAAATGGAAAACAGACTCTCATATTGTGAGTTTCGATGAAGGAAGAAAAGCAAGAAACTCCTTTTTACCTGTAGTTCACTCCGAACCATGTGAAAGATTAAAAATCCGTGCTAACCGACTGGCTAAATGTGTAACGAAATAATAGATTATAAATGATTGAATTTCCTCAAATCGATTGTACTTAGCTGAGCGATGCAAAAAGCCACGCTCTCTTTCTCTCTCAGGCACAGCGCGAATCTGCAGCGTGTCTTGCAAGAGACGCATCGACCTAATTTTTGCTCTCCTCGTCGTAAAAGCTTATACGTATGTGTTTATTCAATGGATATTAGATATACATTTTCGATACATAACCGCGTGGTTTTACCGCGAAAAGACCGCACAATGCCCGACTTGGAGACCATAATACTCTGTTTCGAGCTTGTGGTCGGACCATGAGAGAGTCGATTCTTCGTACACATAATAATTTATTGGATCAATTTTCAATGATATACGTTTACGAAAAGGGATTCAAATAGGGATGCGAAAAATGCTTATACTTTCATCAATTGGAAAGGAAAACAAGTAGGGACAATTAATTTTCTTAATTGATACCCGTTAGAGAAAAGACTGGAAATATAGTTTTCATCGTTATTCGGTAACGAGACGCACTGCCGCAAACCACTATCTAAGCGTACTGTTTCATTTCAAAAGTCTCGATGTCTTATTATTTATTTATTTATTTTTAATAGAGAGTTGGAAAAAATTTTTTCGGTCATGGCTTGTTGCGTGTTCGTGTGTATACGAGTGAGCTAGATTTCAAACGCAAACAATGTCCATGTGCTCGTCCCGATTCTAATTACATACTATATACTATGTACTCATGCCGGAGAAGATTCACATAGGTCGGAGTCTACCGACAGAGTTAAAAACAAATATGCGTGCGATCTACTTGATATTTTGACTGAAGGATCGGTCGATGCGCGCAAACGCCTATATACACGCGTCGAAGACAAAAAACTGCTCAATGTCACGCGACGTAAAAACCAAGCAGAATTTCATTTATTTTGAAAACTATTATTATAGAAATCACAACAGCCAAGTTTCCGTTACATTCCTGCAATGAAGAAAAAATTTGACAAAGAACCTCTCCAATATAATGAGGCTTTTCGAGCATACAAGGATGCTGTCTTTTTTTTTTAAGGCAAATCGTCAATTGAGAATCGTATCCTGTCAATCGATCTTGCCAATACTGAGTAAAAAAAGATTGTTCGGCTATGCGGAGAATTTTGAACGCGAAGTAACGCATTCACTAAAATTTTTTTTTCAATGTGATTGCATATATTTTATTTTAATACTTTTCAGCCATTCAAGGACATGGTCGATTTTCATGTGATTTCCCAAAAAACTATGCGCTTTACATTCCCGTGTGACAAATAATTCCCGATCTAATAGTCTATATATATGCCCGCAGACAGATTTCTGTCGCTCTCTAAATACATATGTGTAGGATACAAAAGACAGGCCAGCAGCGATGCGGTACACAGCGAGTCTCGTGCAATAGCCGAAAAAAAGCGAAAGAAAGAAAGAACAAGAATAGCGTTTAGTGCAGTAGCAGCATACAATTTCCCACGACGGAGCGAGAGAAGCACACCGAGCATGAGCACGAGCACGAGTGCGAAAGGAGAGCGAAAGAGAAAAATCCCGACAATGCCCTCTACTTCTTAATACGCGATATAGGTATAGGATACGTGCGCTGTTACACATATAAGCGATCGAGGGGTCGTCGCCGCTTCATCTGGCTCGCACATGTGCGCGTCCGTTGCCGGTGTGCCTTGCTGCTGCTGCTACCGCTACGCTACTCTACTCGCGATATATGTACGCCGCACTGAAAAAATGTGCGAGCGATGCTGCACGAGACTCTATGTACTACCTCCCCTTTGTATGTGTGTAAGTGTATAAGAGAGCAGAAGAGAGACCCTTCGGGGAGCTAACACTTCTCCGCGTCGCTATATACTTTTCTTGTCTCGGCTGCAGCCTATAGTTGGAGCAGCGGCAGTCGTCGTTGTCGCTCCGTAACGCGCCGGCTCCGACGACGGAAGCTTCTGGAGACTCTCTTTTAGATCAGCCGATATCACGAGACTCGGCAATCGCTATCGATTTTTTCGGCTGCTTCGGCTGCTGAGCTGCCGCACATGCCATTATCTTGGCCTCGACAGGCCGACCAAAAAAATGTCCATCAGCTGCTTCTGCTGACTCTCGAACGAGCTACGAGCCCGTGTTTTACGTAATATACGAGCACGAGACTTCGGAATAGGAAGAGCAGTTGTGCCTACGAAATTTCGAAAATGAAGAAATTTGAAAAACTTGAAATTTTTATTTTCATTCAAAACTTCCTGCACGGATTATGTGGCAAGCTGCTCGTGTACGTATACCAAGAATCGATGGCCATTCAAATGTATAAATTTTACTTCACGAATTATTGTCGTACACTACGCTTACACTGTATATACACGGCTCTTTGTCGTGCGTGAAGTTTTTCAAAGTTATATATACGTGAGCGTTTCGTGTGTACGCTTTACGAATACAATACAAATCGCCGCAGACCCTCCGAAACGAAAGCGAATCTTCGGCTTTCAATTTCTTCTCGCTCTTTTGTGTACGTAACACACATACACGGATCCCATGTGCTTCGCGTCGAGGCCGCGCACGAAATACAGTTTCGGACGTAAACCTGCCGCCTGCTATGTATATAATACGTCGCTTTTCTAGTCTACTGAAACAAACGATTTTTCGGCGAAAATCCAGCGCTCGATCCAATTTCAAAGTTTCAATACGAAGACCATCCATAATGAAGTTGAGCGAGGCGAAAAGGAAAATCCGATTCGGCGATGAATAATGAAAAAAGAAAAGATGGCCCTCGAGCAACGGACGCAACGACTCGCTATATAGAAAGTACTTCGCGGGCACGTGTTTTTGCGCAGAGCCCGCATTATGTGCGTGCGTATGTTGCATTATAATAGGCGCGCCACGCGAGCATACGGTCTTAAATCATATTTGCTCGAAGTAACGCCGAGGTGCGCGCGCTTTCAAACTTCAGCTAAACACGCGTTTATGTGTATAATACGTAATTTCACTCGCACACGAGCCGGTCGCAGAGAGAAAGAAAAAAAAAATTGCGCCAAGCCGCTCGGCTGAATCGGAAAAAATATCAAGGCTTTCGATTGGCCGACGAACGAAGACTACACATGCGGGATGTATAGCTCGAAATCTTCGCGAAGAAAGTTCACGTTGGTGCGTGAACATTCCGAGCGCACGCATGGCTTGCTATACACCTCTTCATCGTGCACTTTCGCTGACGGTGCTCACTCGGACGTGATGGAGCTCGGCAGACGCGAACTTTTTACTACTCTTTTTTTTACTTTGGATTTTCCCGCGAAGAACCGAAATCGTCGCAAAATCGACTAATTGATTAATCGAGCCGTTCGAAATTTTTCTACCTGCGTGAGCAAACACTCGTGTGCAATATTTCGCCACTGTACGCCTAATTAGTCACCTGTATCGCAAAATACGTTCGAAAACGATGAATCAATGAGTTTATATATGATCAACGGTTTGATGAACAACGAAGCCTCAGTAGCAAAGATGCGTAATCGTCAAATGAAAAAATAACGTTATTTACAAATTGTCGTGAGTAATAAGTCACGATAGCCCATACACAAGACAAAAAAAATCGCTTTATCGTGAGACATCGTCGCCGTTGGAAAACAAAAAAGAAAGATATGGCACATCGCGCGGAACAAAAGAAATTATCCGGCATCGTACCATGCAATTGGCGCCTTGAAAACGAGGAAGTTGTAATAATACACAAATTTCGACCGACCATGCGCGTCTACACAGAATTATGCAGTTTTTTTGTTGTTGCATCGCGTTCACGCGGCTTCAAGGTGTTACACGCGTATACAATTTGAGTAAGGCAGCCCCGAGGCGCGAAAAAATGTTTTTCAGATCGTTTGTTAATGAGTTATAAGTAAAAGCGTTGAAAGAGCACAAGAGATGAGGCACAAACGCGCGCAGTTTCGACGAACAACGACGTTAATTTTATTTCAGGTGCTAAAAATTGTTGTTCTCTTGCCGCGTATTTTTCCGCATCTCGTATTTGTTGATAAACAAGCTCGAAAAAGGAGTCACTTCCCGAAAGATGGAAAAGACGATTTTTTTCTGTTTCAACGACGCGCAGACTTGCGAGCGCGCGACGATTCTCGAGAATGCTCTTAAAAATAATCGCGTCACTCGTCGCGCATAATTTACGCAGAGCAAGACCCGTAGGAAAAAACAAAAGTCGCGACTCGCACAACACAGCGAGTCAGTGTACTCTCCGCACTGTGCAGCTTCTTCTGCACGAAGAAAAGCCGCATCGGCGCATAATGAAACACGCATACGCACACGAACGCATACATATGCATTTAGCAGACTCGCGAAAGCACGCCAAAGAAAGTACAACAAGATGAAAATACAAAAATGATGCCGGATACGGCCAGCACACACTCGTACATTCACAAACTTCGCAGTGAGAGAGAGAGAGAGAGAGAGAGAAAGAAAGACCATTGCTGCCACTTGTAAGTATGTACGCGCGCGTATACGTGTGTTTCGGCGCGTCCAATTGGCGCGACGCAAGTGTCAACTGTTTAGAATTCTCCGGTGCACGCGCCTGCCTGCACAGACGCACGGCGACGTCGAGCTTTTGGAACTTTATAATTAGAGCTCTGCTCGGAAAGTTTAATACATACATGTATACTTGAAGGCGCGCGAGGCAGAAATGCGTGCGAGCGACTGCTGTGTCTGCGCGAGCCATGTGTTATCGTTTTGTCATATATAAACGTTTAAAAGCTATGATCTATTTGAGCACGGGCTTCATTTCTTATTTTTCGTACCGACAAAAATTGCTTCGAGACGCCGATTGTGCACTGCTATACGCATTGTGAGCGCAAACGCGGTAACGAAGAGACAGAACAAGTCCGTCGCGCAAGGCTGACTCTACGTCTACACGAACTACTGCCTGTACTCGCATGGGAGCACTAAAGTTCTAGATTAAACGTCACGATGCTTCGTAAATGTTAATACTCCTCGTTATAGCATCATCATCGGCCAAAGCAATATAACTTCGACTGTTGATTTTTTCCCGTTATATATATATCGGAGTTAAACATCCTCGATAAATTTATCCATAAAAATTTTATGATTTTCTAAATCAACACGGTTTTTATGAAGAGTCTTTCAATATCACGTTGGTACCTTGATTATGTAGATCAAGTGCAATATATGTTAGCTTTTTTATGAATCTCATATTAGTTTACAATTAACAATAGCATAAGGTGTTTTAAAAAAAACAAAAAAAAAAAAAATAAAAAACCAACACTGGAATTGACTGAATTAAAATCTTACGTATTTATTTTCAAGTATGAAATCGTACTTTTATTATACTTATTTTTACATTCATGAGCCATCAAAACTTTTACTGAGTCACCCGTTTTTATGTAAATCGATTAAAAATATCAATTTCATTTTCGATTTCTCGAGTGAATCTTAATTCATGCATACTAACCTCGCGCTGATTGTAATACGTTATTAGAAATTTAAATTTTTCAGAAAAAAATTCAACTTAATTGGGTATCTGGTAACGGACTCAATTATAATTATAAATCAAAATAACGTATATTCGCAAGTTTACTCATATCTGTTTTCAGACTATAAAAAGTAATTACTGCTTTCTGTTGAGTGAATAATTAACTCATGTTTATTTTGTATATTAAAGTCTTTTGAAACAAAAATTAGTCTTCTATAACCGTTGATAATTTCTTCAATTACATCTCTCAATGCTTGAATACAAATGACCAGTAATTTTATCAAGTTAACCATTGAAACTACCTTTATCGTCACGTTTGAGTTATTTCTAACAAATATGACGGCAAAATAAATATATAAAAATGTATGTATAGATAAGTCAATTTTTTAATAACAGCAGTTAAACTTTCCAAGTTATCAGTTAATTTACGAGTATATTATCGCTATCAAGTAGTGAGTGCTTTATTATCGATCGATTACAAAATATATAGGTTTTTATGCATTGACAGGTGTGATTGAGCGATATAAATAACATCATGAAGACTAGATTTTTTGATTGTTGCTACCGTAAAATGAGCGCCTATATTGTTGAAACGGTAATTTTTTGTAAACAACCAATTAACCATTTAAATTCCGTAAATTATTATTGGAAACATTTCAAAATTTATCATAAAAATAATTATTTAAATTTTTTACTTGTATGATTTCGAATTGTACCTTACACGCTTTAGATATGATAATAGGTAAAAAATGTATGTTGATTTTCGTCAATAGACTAGCGATATCATGTATCTCCAACGATGGATTAGGGATCCTGACGACATCTTTACCTGACAGTATTAGAAAATTTCGTTTACCATCTAATGCTGCCCGGTAAGATGTAAACAGATAATCCGTCCGATGATATCAAATCTTGGGTTGTATCTTCTCTTTTCTTCACTGTAGATGACGAGACCAACGATCATTTCAGCTCCAGCATATCGACGGTCCCCACGAAAAGTAACACGTTTATGTGTTAAATTAAATGGAGAAGTGTTACTCTTCGTGGGGACCGTCGATATGCAATTATTTTACATGATAACTGATGAAATTTCCTATTATGATTTATTAAGAGTTGAAACCTCGTTTGTTTAACACTATCACAAAATTTCACAAAAAAGTTGAATATCTTCATTACGGAAACAAAAGAGCAACAAGTGATTACTGAGCTGCTAGATACAAGAAAATCATACAGTAAGACACGCACGCTAGCAGTAAAATTTATTATACAGAAACTTATACAATTATGCAGTGAACGATATCGTTTGAGCGCGAAATTCTATTTTTAAAACTACTTCATTGTACGCCTATTGCATTTCTGGCTCGCACATACAGGCTTGCTTTTTTCTTTCATTCGTTTTTCTTTCTTCCGCACGCATGCATTTGCCTTCCGGTGCAGCGATGCGAGTTGAAAAAAAGCAAAAAAAGAACTAACGACGTGAAGCACATGCCATATCTATTCCGACTGTATAAATTGTATAAATAAATTCGTTCGAAGAAAAAGATATCTCGTTCATAAATTCCAAGATTTTGTGAATATAAAAAAAATTTAGAAAAAAAATTTTCGATCGAAAACAGTTTTGTCTCATGTGGGTTTAAAAATATAATCCATAAGGCATATTCGTTTATACACATGCAAGAGACTTTTTAAGTATGCGCGAAAAGCAAGCGCTCGTTTCGAAAACGACTTTTTTTGCTCTTCCTCTCGCTCATCGTCTCTTTCAGATTCTTCTACTTTTTTTTTTCTTAAGAATGCGAGATACGAGTCCGAAATAGGTAAGCTTCAACTTACGAATCGCAATCTGCTGGCGTTAATTTTGGGTATGAGGCGTACATTTCTACTTTTTTTCGACATAAAAGTCGGTGAAATATTGCCGATAAATTTCGATGAATCGCCAGAGATTTACGATAAAATTATTAATCAAAAGTGAGAAAAGGAAAAAGTTGCCGAATGACTTAATGAGAGAGAATAATATTTGAGAACGTCGCGAGGGCAGAGCAACGAGCGCTTGCGGGTACAAACGGGTGTGCAGTTATTTCGGTAGTCGAGAGGCGAGCGCGCGCGAGAGTCAACGACCCTTTTCAAGGTGATGCGCAGATGAAAGCTTAATACGGTCGCCGGTTAACGTGCAACTCTTCTACGACCAGGCAGACGCGTCGGCTTTGACGAGACTTGTTTAAAATTGGAAAAATTCACAAAAGTTCATTGTTGCTCCGTCGTATCACAAATACGAGTAACAAAAGAACGAAATATCTAAATGCACTGAACGAATTTTAAAAAAAGAAAAAATCTGAAACAAAATTCAACAAAGAACTACGAGTATTCCGGTTCTGTTGGCAATAATAGGTTTCCGCCGAGCACGCATTAGGCCGAGAGCAAGTTGCACGTCGAAACCGGCTTTATAGAAAAACATGCGAGAGGGGTCAAGGTACGACCGACTGTTTAAGATTCGGTGAAAAATCCGGTGCATTTTTCGCCAAGACGAGAAAAGCGTAATGCGCGATGTGCAATACGAGTATGAAAGGCGTAATTTATGTATGCAGCGAAATGAGAGGGGCCCTGGTATGAAGGTACTATAGCAACTACTGCAGAGCACAAGTTCAGAAAGGTCGGCGATGAATAGATCTTTGAAAAGTACCACAGTGTCGAAGAGGGGAAAGACAGGTGTCGGGCAGAGGATAATGCAAGTATTCACGTTGAGAAAAAGTGCTGCTGTATGTGTCGTCTAGTAAAAGAGAAATTTGTCTCTCTCTTCGAGCAAGAATACCGAGATATATCCATACGGAGATTCGCGAGAAACCAGACGAAGAGAATCGATAAATAAAAAATAAGAAATAAAAAACAAAAATTGCGATTTCAAAAGCTCAAACTGTACGAAAAGACGATAAGATTAGTGAGAGGTCGAGATTGCTCAAGAAAAAAAAAGAAATAAAAAAAGCGATAGCCGAGAGCGAACGCAAGCATTATCGCGAGCGGCCAATGAAATACCATATATCATCCTTCTATATTTAATTCAATGATAAATTTCTTTTCGCCGTTTCACTCGAAACTTCGAAATCGATGAATTTTTCCACGCGCGCTTGTTGTTACTGATTATTTAAACGCGATCGGTTACGCAAATTTAGAGAATTGACGATTGTATCTGTAGCAGCTGCCGATAGATAACGACTCTCAGTTGGTCAAACAACGAGCGATATTTTTGTAGCAAGAAATAAAAACTCGAGTATTTTTTGCGTCAAGAAGCAATAAAATGATTTCAAAATATATTCGCGACCGACCAAGTTCAAATCGTCGACCTGTAATTTTTCACGCACGCAAATACATGCACAGCGCAGAGAATAAGCTTATAAATGTGACACGCGATGACTTTGCACATACATGTAGCAGCAGGCCAGAAATGAACAGAAAGCAATAGAGAGAAAAGCCTTGACTATGTAACGAGTTTGTGACGAGTATCGGGGATTTTTGATGCACATTACGCGCGTATTAAAGCCAAATCGTTAGATAAATTATGGCAAGCAGAATGTAAAATCGTGTCATCGTAAAAACCATAAACTGTAGAGAAAAGCCGCCTTTCGAGGCAACGAGCCAAATATGGCGCGACTTTGCAGAGTGATCGACCTTAATGAATTCTCTTTTGCGCGCACATATGCACTCACATCCTCGTCCGTGACCAGGATGGATAGGCGGTTCAGCGGCTGGAGAGAAGATGGAACTTTTTATTTCGAACGAAAATTACTACTGCATCTGTCCGATGCTTTGAAAATTTAACCTTGCTTAAAGAAGCGTAATCGGAGGGGTCCCTCGACGCGCGTACCGGCAATGACCGAGCATGTGCAGAATTAAACGATGATTATGGGCTTTTGCCGCTTGCGAGCAATCCAATTTTGTTAGTTCGTTAACGATATGATCGATGCACCGCGCACCACACGTTTAGCACCTCGAGATCGTACCGAGTTGAGAAATAGTCGAAAAAGTAAGGCAGGAATATTTTGCTCGATTCTCAGCAGGCGAATTCTCGGTAAAACACACTCACGCTCGCGTAGACGAGATGGAAACAGAAGTAAAAAATATATACTAGACATGCAAAGCGTATGCAGAGAGTGAAGCCCAAAAAACGCTCAAAATGGCCGGCGTTCGTTTCAGTTTCTTTCGTACCGCGAGAGGCCATAAAAAATCATTTACGAAGTCGAAAATATTGTCCGAATTTAAAATGAAAAAAAAAGGAAAAAAGAACCTTTGAAAATAAAAAGCGCGGGAAAATCGCGAGTGTCTCTCTATATTAAATATAGGATAGAGGCTGGTATTTTTGGAGATTTGAACGCCCGTATGGTTCTAATTTCGGCACTGCTAATTCACGGCGAATTAAAAAATTCCAGTCCATCGTCCAGAGTTCTTCGTATAAACACATATCAGCACGCACGGCACAGAAAATGAAGGCAGAAAAAAGAAACTGAGAACCGGCTTTCGCTTTTACGTAATATAACTCGTTGGCCGAGACGAACTATAGAAGAGGAGACGAGACCGCAGCGAAGAAAGCCGAGACACACGTAGAGTTGGTCTCATGCTATTAATAGTCTGAAAAGAAGCATGTGTGTGAGCGCGATCTAATAAACAACGAGACGCTTTTTGATCATTAAAAGAATCGTATCAAAAGTGAGAAAGTAATCTACTTGACAAAACGACGAGTTGAGATAGGATTTTCGCGTAATTAGGAGAGAAAAAACGTACCCAAACGGTGGTCGGTCCGATGCCAAGAGCCAGAAATACGTCTTGCACGTGTCTGCTTCTCTCAACGAGCGAGGCAACACTGCTGCAATCGCCGTATGGCATGGCGCGCTCCAACTACCTATATATCGAAGCGCCGGACGAAGCGACGAACAGCGGCTCGATATATACGCGCGTTGGGCATGTGCGAGACGACGACGACTGCGGCAGCTGCAGCCACGCTCGCAGCGAAATAAAATTGAGAAAAAAAAAGAAGAGTTGAGAACGCCGTGGAATTCGTGAGCTCGTGCGTGTGTGTGCGAGTAAGCTGGCGTTGCTTTATATGGAGAGAAAGAGATCGCGATCGACTTGTGCGACGACGAAAGATGCTTCGCACGCCGCAACAGATCTCGGGTGAATAATTAGAATAGGTCATGAGGGAGAGGATAAGAGTTACTAGAGAAGCTCAAAGCTGAAAAGAATAAAAAGTACGTAATGAGTGAAATCGTATACCTTACACTTCTTATGAATGAAGGAGATAGTGCGAGCTAGAATTATGTGGCACTTTATTCGCGTAGCACACGGGTATTATTTTCCGTTTTTCAACGGACACTCGTGATTGCGATATCCGCTGCGATGATCGAATCGGCCGGCGACGACCGAATCTGCCACGTGTCAAGCTGCGAGGAGTAACCAACATTGCTTTTTGGTTACTGCGAGTTCGTGCGAGTTGAAACTCTCTTTCAAAGTTCAAGTTGAATCCGAACGTTGAGCCGAGTTGAGTACAACACTCGCGAGTGAAAAAAAAGAAGCAAAAAAAAATTAGTCAGAGTTGAACCCGATCCCGAGCGAATTGCTAGCCGAGCAGAACAAGTACACGGCACTGAGGCTGCCGGAGAACTGAACTGACTGGCGACCCGCGATGTCTATAGCTTGCTGGCTGGTTTTTGCCTCTCCCACCTTTCTCCCTCTCCACATCGTACCGGGCCGTGTGTAACGTCTCGCGGCGTATACCGAGAGCGAAGAGGGGGTCCTATAAAAGACAAAATAGAAGTGTAGCAAAGAAGGAGGCTGATTAATTATAATAAAAAACGTATCCATGTAGCAAGCATTAAATTCGTAATTATATGAAAGTTAGCGTGTAGAATGGAAAAAGAATATGGCCAAGTGAACCCGCTTAAACGATGCGTTAAATTTTGTATTTCGACGGTTAGGAAAAATTTCTATGAGTTTTTCGAAATTTTCGTTTGAAAACCAAGCGGCAAGAAGAAGTTTTGGAAGATACCTTGTGGTGGTCGATAGAATATGGTGACAAACATGAGCAAAAAAGAGTCAATTTTGATCTTCTTTTGATCTTCTTTTCGATTATTAGTTCATCTTTACCACTTTCGCTACTCGAAACTGTGATCAACCTATAACAGAAAAATAGAAAAAAAAAATTAAAAAGATATCTTGAATAATATTTAGGTGAGCTTTGTAGAAAAATTGTGGACGATTGCTAACATGACCAGAAACATTAAAGATGTATGACTCTACTAAAATATACAGAGTGATTTCGAGTACATAATAAATGACAAAATAAGTGTAATTATTTTTCATCTATAAACACGGCGTTCTATTATTGTAACAAATAGTACACGTAGCAACGCTTGCAACGAATCGATAATAAATGCGGCAAGCAATGATGAAATGTTACTTCGTTCTATGAAAATAACTTGAAAAAGGTGTATGGTTTTCGGCTTTTAATATAAAGAGAAGACCAGTAGGTAACGGCAGTATGCATTAGCGCCTAGCAAGCTCAATTTTGTAATTAATTCCGCGTTTGAACGACGCGTTGAAATTCAAATTTTCAAATTCAAAAGTGTAATGAATTTAGGTGATTCTCAACGAACAAGTTTCGGAAAAATTTGAAATTCATTCAGACTAAATGTAATTGAACGTATGATAAATGTATCTAGAGAAATAGTATACGTGGGTATCGGTTTATCAATTGGGCAAGGGAATAGAGTAAAAAATGTATTTTTTACACGGTTTTCTTATGGGCAAATGACTTACGTGTCCAACAGTCCTGCACATATCCGTTAAATATTGACAAGACAGTAGTGATAACCTTAACAATTTTTATCGGGTTCGGAACAAGAAGACGTGCAACGGAGTCGACTTAAGATATCGTTTTACAATCGCTTTTCGAGCATTTTGAATTTAAAAAGATTAAAAGTAACTTCATTGACACGTTCACATCAGAATCGAAATGTATAGGTGGAAAATTAATAATAAAATGACTGCCAATCCAGTGCTTCGCCAAACAGGAAAGTAAAGATTTATAGAAATATTCTCGAAAACGAACTGATTCAATTCGTCATAGAAGAATGATGAGTTGTGCTTGAATTCTTTAACGGCTGCAAGGATAGTTTTAATCTTGGAAAATATAATTTAAAATTTTACGTGAAATCGAATTACATGAAAAATTCTTTTCTTTGCGAATGAAAATATTTATTTCAGAGTAATATAAAAAAGTGCAAAGGGAATATACCAATGTGCATTATTATTTCCAATTAATAATTTTAATAGTATCGGACACAAAAATTGTATAAAGTTTTTAAAGTTATTATCTTATGCACAATAATTCAAAAAGACTATCACGAATTTACTAAAATAGGCATCGAAAAAATATGACCACAGCCTTGCGGAGGACCATGACTAGAAGACTCGAAGTAACGGTAGGAACACGTGCTTGCAAAAAACCGAGGTTATGTAAAAGTAGTACGTCATTTAAATTGTTAAATAATCATGATGTTGCCTGATGGCGTATTAAATGAAAAATGAAATAAAAATTTGAACTTACATGAGTGAAACGATTTTCGCATGATCAGCTGAATAGAAATTCAAATGATAATTAATCCAACTCAGTCTCACATGAAAATTGTTCGCTCACTGTGCGTGCTTATACGTTGTCGGCTTTCAAAAGAGAAGCGTAAGCACAGCAACCTACGAACTGAACGTCTCTGAAGTCTGAGCCGGCTTCCTACTTTGACTTGCTTGCCGCTAGAGTTCGCTCTTGTACACAATATACACCAGAATTATAAAGCGCTCTCAATTTCAAAAATATATTTCGAGAACTCTGAACATAAGGTATCGCGTGGCATGAAGCAACTTACAAGGAGACCCCCTCAACTCCGGGTCATCGATCTGGCCCAAACTTACTGTGGGTTACTCCTTCCACCTAAAAAACATGCCCTGTACGCTCAGTTTGATCTCATAGGCCTTTAAAACAAGTGCAGCCCATATGTGAGATTTAAACAATTTATAAGCGCATTAATATTCATTTAATAAGCGACTCATGGGTCAATACTCATTAGTTCAAGCCCAAGCACCTTGAATATACTTAAACTTGTTCTTTTTCATATACTGAACACATGTACAAAAGTTTTGTACTCCAGCTCCATTGGTTTACTGCCTATATTAACAACAGCAAACCAATGAGAGCCAAAGTATGCGCTAATATGGACTTAAAACTATAATATAAATGAAAATTTGGAAAAAAAATATAAGCTGTTGTCATTGATCCTCTTTCTCTCACTTCTGACACTCAATTAAAGTTGATTTAATGATGTCTGGAGTGATAGTGTGGCTCTTTTTAATAATCTCTTTTTGACGTCGATGTACACGAATTTATTCGGAGAATTGTTTGATTTGTATTTGTATTTAATCACAATGGCACCGAATGTGAAAAAATCGCCAAAACCAACGAGGAAAGGCATGAATCTCGCGGAAAAATTAAAAGTGCTCAATTTTTTGAAAATTTACAATTCAAGAGACACTGCAAGTCCGCAATGCAAATTTATGAAGAACTTTATAAAGATCTTTTGAGAAGAGACAAACAATAAAAAATGACGGATTTTTTTAGAAATGTATAAATAAATACATGTGTTTTATAAATTGAAGAAAATGTATATTTTCATTTAAATTACGAAATTTTTTATCGCTAATTTTCATTACCAGGAACGGAACCCTCCTTTTCCCATAAGACTAAGGTCCCTTATAACGCGGTTTCACGTTACGCGGTACATTTTTGAAACGAAACCCTCGCGTTATACGAGGGACCCCTTTATTTATTTTTAAAAGTATAAATTAGTAGATTCTCACTTTTTAGGTAAATTTTAATACTGTACTTTTAAGTTCGTTAAAGTGCATTCACGTGCAATACGTGCGTTGACGTGCATTCACGTGCATTAGGGTGCGGTAATAGTACATTACGCAATGCTATAAAGTTCATTTATAGCATTTACGCAGTGCTATAAAACAATGTTCGATACTCGGGCCATAGGGGACACCTTTCGGCCCAGTTATTAGGACCCTCGCTGCGCTGGCCCTAAACTACGCCGTGCCAAAAAATGTTACTTATGGCTCTTGTATCGAAAATTACTATAACGTGTATTCAAGCGCAATACGTGCGTTAACGTGCATTAACGTGCGTTAACGTGTACTTTCTTGGTAAGTGTATATGTATTTAAAAGTTTGACGCTTTAATGTATTTTATGAAAAAATAAATTTATGGAAAAACATTTTATGAATAAAATTAATTATGAAAAATGGTTTCGGATAAATGTACTACAACCATTTGAGCGACACCCAAAGAATGACCGTTGTTTTAAACATTTAATTTTTAAACAACAATTAGAAGTTTGTATGTCTGTTGCTTAATTCCAAAGAGAATGGTGCATCTCATTTTCTTCGCCCAACTTTCAGATACCGACAACTATCATGATAATGATAAACAATTTGAAATTTGGAAAAATATAAACATTCTATAGCAAAGAAGGGCTTTATAGTGGCTTGATAATTTTTCGACCCTGCTATCTTAGCATGCCCGAACATTTTAGTAACTTCGGTCATCATCAAGGATAATATCAGGATAAAAATATCGGGGTACATATAAGGGTATATTCATCTATATGTATAAAGCGAAGTTGGTGTCTGTTTGTCCCTTATGATCTCAAAAACTATTTGTCCGATCAGCTTGAAATTTTTACCATGCATTCATTATACTATCGCGCTGGTTTCTATCATATTAAAACCATTATTTACTTCTTCATTTTTGAGTTCAGAATTTTTTTTCGTTTTTTACCACTTCCGCACTCGCCCGCCCCTTGCCTGGTCAATTGTTATAAAAAAGACCGAAAGCAGTTGTTTTTTTTACACGCGGTCAATCGGCATACATGGTATTTGATGTGTACATGTGTTAAGCTATTCGCATTTTACAAGTGTGTGGACTCAACTTAGACATTTCCTGCTACGCACTTGACGTGGCCTGTTTAAGACCTTTTAAACAGTCGAAGTTGTTTGTATACATCCTAATAGACAAAGCTAAAAATATTGGGTACTATAGTATCATTTTGTTCACATTTTTCGTCTTCACATTTTTCGAAAAAATTGAACGTGGGCGAAGCCACGACGGGGTCGCTAGTATAAAATATTACAAAACGGGATTCCCACTTATGGTTCAATCCTCTTAAGGATACTTTCTCATCGAGCTCGACCAAAGAATCAATTCTGTTGTTGTTGTATTTTCGAATTGCTTATACTTTCAAAATTTCGTTGTAAATTGTAATCTGTTTCATCATCGTAAATCGTTTAGAGTCCAAATGAGTAGTCGCTAAAAACTTACTTGCGCGAGCAAGTGTGCAAGCATGGCGAACAAAGTGAACTTCAGTGACATCTGCTTGAATCAGTTCGTGTTTCAATTTAAGTTACCATTCATCGCTCCATTATCGATCGAGTATAAATATACGAATTTAATGAACCATAGTATTTGACTGTCACAGCAGCAATGGCCGCGGCATGTCTACTGGTAATGATCATTTAGCTAACGGGAAATAGGAGCGTGACTAAGTACAGATAAACAAAACATATGGTTCATTAAGGTTTAGAGATCCGGGAGTGTCATCTTTTGCATCTTTGTTTAGTTATGATCGAATGATAACCTGAAATGGGAATCATTTTAGAAGGGCTTCCAGTGAGACAACAGACTTTTAATACTTCGTATCAAGACACGACATGCAGAAGCTAAAAAAGCGACATCTGCAGCAAAAATAACAGCGGATTTAAAATACTATTCAAATTTACTAGTATTTAAAATTTTAAAATATAATAATATAATAATATAGTGTATGGTAAAAATATGATTTGACAGCACTTTTTGCCAAAGCTGAAAAGTTAATTTCCATTTCTTTTAATCACTCTCATTATGTTTCTATTTAATGATCAATAACTTAACTGACCAATAATTGGAAAATTGTATAGTGGTAATTATTATTAATTCAATTTACGAATTATTTTAGAAAATTGACTAACAAGTTAATCAAAAAAGTGCCAATGCATACCGTAAAATTTGAAAGTGTCATGTACTAGAGGGCTTAATAAGATTCTCGAGGAACTCGATTAACGATCCAAATCCAAACTCTCCGTAAAATTGGAGAAATGAAGTTAAGTGAGAATAAAATTCGAAATGTTGATGAGACGCCTACACTGTTTCAATGTAACAATAGATTTACGAGAAACGGATAAAATTTAATAATACGTAATTCATAAAATTCATCTAATCGTATAGGTCCATTCAAAGAAATACGCCATTTATTATCAAAACAAGCTCTGACAAGTTTGAGCTAGTTCCGCGATTCCGCGGTATCGCAGTAGACAGGCATCATATGAAATTACTAGTGCAAATCAGCATGACCGTCCGATGACTGTATACAAGATGGACAAAGCACGATCAGTAATACTTGAAATTGTTGTAATGTTTTTCTGTCGTTCTAAGCAAGGGGGGGGGGGAGTAGTTGAGTTCAATCTAGTTAAAATGAGTAATTCTGCGATGAATGCGATGAACCAGACCATCGAGGAAAATTTTCACTCACCAGAGGGCGCTGCATTCGACGGATCTCCCACCATGCGCTCACCCTGCTTGATTGTCCGGCGATCCACAAAACTTTCTCAAGTCATTAGTCGACGATCCGTCGAGTCGAACGGAGGAAAGCAAGTTCACGCTGCTCAGTGCTTCGCCTTACGATCTACGTTTTGCTGCCAAGCTATATTTGCGAGCCAAGAACGATTGAGTCAGTGGCGCTAGTGCATCATCCGCATATACACCTATAGATATACACCTAGTACATCTCTCTGTATGTACACAAGCGTATGTCTATATACATACTTTTGTACACAGGTATATAAAAGTATACATATATATTCGCACAACAGTGCATCGATAGAGCCCCATCGCTTCAACATAGCCCTATACTGGACTTGGATTTCTGCCGACGTTGCATCAATTCAGCCGTTTTATCACGAGGTAAGTGCAATTATCGATTTTTTGTCTAATGGTTAAATCTATGTGTTATTATATGATAGACAATGACCGAGACATGTTTGCAAAATCGAAAATACGCATGCGTTTGAATGCTAAATGGCGCTGTGTTTAATTAATGTTGCCTTTCGGGATAATCGTTGCGTTTTGTTTTTTTTTTCTTTTCAGATGTCCGACCTGATTTCCCATAATAAGCTTATTTTTTGCGAATATTTATTTTCGTTAACCCTTTTATTTTTTTCCCAAATTTTTTATGCTTCATTGTATTATTTTCTAAAACTTGATTCTTTGAAAATTTAATCGCTCTTTTTTTCATAAGAAATTTCTCCTTATGTGTTCTTTAAGACTCTTAAATAATATTTTTCCCATAAGTCTTATGTAGTAACTATATCTATTTTATTTTATTGTTAATTTCTTCTGCTTTCGGTATTTCGTTGGAAAATATGCATATCAAAAATTTGTTAGTAAACATTTTAATCATATATTTTACATATTTGTCCTTAAAACATGTTTGAAACAATTATCACATGATTATCAATCATTTTTTTATTTTTCTTATCAATGACTATCAAATCCTTAAGTATGAATAGAGGAAAAAATTTAAAATGAGTGAAGCATAATTTTCAATTAAGCAAATTTATATTTTTTTTGTAATAATATATACACTTATATTTACATATTCTAATTCTATTTATTATTTTTCAGATTTAAAATGTCAGTTTTGGCTCTTGATATTTCTACAAAGATGTCATTACCACAAACAATGCCTACAGTCAAATATAAGAAAAAGAGAAACAGAAACAGAAATAAACTCCAGAAGCTAAAAAAATACAAACCTAGTTGTGCACATGTTACACCAAAAAAATTTTTGCTCGGTGGAACTATTTCAGACCCTTTGAATTTAAAAGGATTGAGTAATACTGATGATCAAAAAGTTAATAATACCTCTTCACCAAAATCCAGTCCTTCAAATGTACAGGGTTCCAATACAGCAACCAATTATCAGCCTGTACCAATACCAATTCATCAAAGTGATCCTTTAAAATTAATGAGTTGTCCAGACGATGAAGAGTATCGAAAACATCCACCTCTACCTATGCATGATAATCCTCCATCAAATAAGAAGAAAAATAAAAAACGTAAAAGGGTAATGAGTACTTTTGAAGAGAATGAATCCAATTGTAATGAACAGGTAAATAATGAAAAAACTTTTAAAGAGCCATCAGAGGAAACTCAGGAACCACCAGCCAAAGTCATTTGTACTCAGTCAAAAGCTTCGGCACCTGAAGATGAATTTAATCGAGCTAAAAAACAAATAAAGCGATTAAAAACACCAATGACAGAAGGTTATATAGTGAGCCCTGTTGTTCCTCAACCAGGGGCTTTTCTATCCAGAACTGTGAAATATCCCAAATTCAATAAAAAAAATGAAAAATTTGAACATGGAAACTATAATAAATATTATGGGTACCGTAATAATTTCCAATCTGATGATCTCAGGCTAACTGTATTTAGGCAAAGACCAGATTTATTTTATGGCAAAGATATTTTAGATATTGGTTGCAATATAGGTACCATCACTGTTGGTGTAGCCAGAAACTTTTTTATCAGAAGTATCGTGGGTATTGATATCGATAAAAAGTTAATCGACATCGCTAAAAAAAATATCAAAAATTATATACAACTAAATCAACCTGAATTTGAGTCTAGTTTATTTCCTATTTCTATGAGTTTAACTTACGGACCTATTCATCCTCCTGGAATATCTTACAACAGTAGACATTTTCCACACAACATCAAATTTAGTCAAGTAAGTGTTTTCATTTTTTTAGTTGATAGATTCATAATTTTATTAAATGATCTGATCTGAATAAAAATAAAAATGTGAATAAAATATTGATATATTTTATTTTTCAGGGTAACTATACATTGGAAGATGATTCTGGACTTGAATATCAAAAACCTGAGTATGATACAATTTTGTGTTTATCGGTCACCAAATGGATTCATCTTAATAATGGAGATGAAGGTTTAAAACGATGTTTCAGGAGAATGTACAAACAATTAAGGCCTGGTGGAGTATTGATTCTTGAACCACAAAGTTGGTCTAGTTATGGACGAAAAAAAAATTTAACTGTAAGTAATTGACCAAAAATGTTCATTATTAAAAAATAATTGTATAATGAAAGTAATTAATTTAACTATTCTCACTTTAGGAATGTATCTATCAAAACTACCGCGAAATTAAATTTTTACCGGAGAAATTTACACCATATCTTTTGTCTATTGGTTTTGAAAAGTGTGAGGTACTTTCCACACCGCCACATCCATGCAAAGGTTTCCAGCGACCAATTTATCTTTATACCAAAAAGAATGAGCCGGAAATTGCAGAGGATGCAGTAGCTGGTCCATCTGTAAAAAGGATATCTGAGGAAGCGGGGTAAGTAGTCAATAGGATTGTAAGAGAAAAATAATTATGAATCAGTAGAGTAAAATGAAAACAAATAGTTTACATATTGAAGTGGACGTTCAGCGCCAGAGCGAGAGAGAGGTTTGTTAGAAAGAGCGTTTCGCGCCAAACTTTCTTTTTGAAAGAGCTGTAATTGTATGGAACAGCAAGAGTCACAAATCACTCTTTCGATCGTCATAAATCACTCTTTGATTCTGAGTGCGTAGTAATGAATGTAAAACTTTTTCAATTGTTTGAAAAGTTCTTAATATTCGGAATAAATTCTTAATAGAATTATTTAAATTTCAGATCTCCTCAAAAAATTTTCCCAGGAAGCGTGCGAAGTGATACTACATCCTTCTATGATAATTTGCCATATATGTATGCACCAGGGATGGGAAATGATAGTCCAATTTACTCAAATTCTCGCGTAATGGCATTTCGTGGTAGATACGATGGTTATTCACCAGATCATTTGTCTTACATTCAAGACAGAAATTATGGCATCATGTCACCTGCACCACGACGATTTGTTTATGTATCGAATGATTTCCCACGTAATCACCGCTATCAATTTCAACTACATACTTCAACCTTCGAAACCGATGGTTCTTCACCGAATTACCCGCAGCCATTTGGTATGTATCATACTTAATTTACAGTTTCATTAAATTTTTTACTGTATATTGAAAACAAAGAATTCATTCAATCTATGCAAAAAAAATCATTTTAATCTATTTTCTTTCTGAAGAGTTACCAAAAAAAGAAGAGCGGACTCCTGGAACCTCTTCAAATTCTCCGAAAATTCCAGAAATGGAAGCAGGAGCGACCAAATTTAAGCCACCAAGTCCAGAAATGGAAGAAGACGCGGCCAAATTTAGTCCACCAAATCCACAAATAGAATCAAAAGAAATTATTCTTTCAAGGGAATCTACCTCTGAGAATCAAACGAACAAAGATGAATCATTCAACGCTCTGAATGAAGTTGAAGATCAAAGATGAACAGTATGGCTTTTATTCAAATTAAAAGCAAAACATGTGAATCCCTATTTTACGTTATTAATTTGTGAAAGGGAATTTGTAAAATATATCCGATATCATAAACATTAAATCGCAGTTACGGAAATTACTTATTCTATTCTCGGGTCTCGATAATAACCACTATTGTAATCTTTATTCCGTAATCTCGATTATTAACCCCTTAGTTCTTTGTTGAAATCATCGAATAGTATAACTAAAATAAACCCCCTTTGATTATAAATGTATTAACCATTAACGATAAATGTACAAAAAGCAAAAAGTTATTAGATGTAAAAATGATGAGACTAGCTATAAGCTATTTAGTTCTGAATGAGATACAACTTAATAATTAAAGTATGAATGATACACATTACTCCGTCGTTTTTTTCTTTGAGTTTATCCATTCGTTATGTTTGCTATATTTTGTTTACAAGAATCGAAAACATTCCTGTGGAACAGAGTTTGGCTAAATATATAAGTAATTCACCTTATTTATCGCTATAGTTTTTTTATTTTCATTTGAGAAGGCTTATGCATAGTAATTATATAATAAGATTTGGATTATGAGGTGCATTATTTCAGAATGCATGGATGTGTTAGTGTAAGTTTGTGTAGATATTAGGAGTACATCATTTTGATCGACGTAATTGTGAATATTTTTTATTCTCAGAGTAAAATTATTTTTAATCGTCTATCTGTGTTGACCTGCAACAGCATGTACACATCTACATTTTCAATAATAATGAGTGCTTTTGCCAAAGAATAGGGTTGAGTTTGAGAATTCAACAAAATTCTTAATTATATTTTTTAATTATAGTAATAATTTCATGAACAAAAAAATTTCTGTCAATGTGATATAATTTTAAGTGAAAGTTGGCAAAAAAACATTAACGTAATATCAAAGTCAAGTATTAGTTTAGGCATGTGAGATGTAAATTAAAACTCAACTCTATTCTACACTTGTTTCATAAAATTGTAACTATTAAAGTATTATACTAATTTCACAAGATATTATCCATATGTTTGTATTACTATTAAAAAGAGACGCCAGCGCCTCGAATTGGAGAGGATTACTCTTTCTTTTTATTTTACTGCTGATACAGTCATTCTAATATTTGTAGCGTTCATACAATCACATTTGCTTTGTAATGATTTTTCTGTATCAATTGTACAAATTTTGTCATTACTAATGCCGCTAATTCATTGTGCATTTTTCTAACTTCAATGATATAAATGAATTTTTAGTTAT
This sequence comes from Trichogramma evanescens, assembly GCA_902732785.1. Classification (NCBI taxonomy): domain Eukaryota; kingdom Metazoa; phylum Arthropoda; class Insecta; order Hymenoptera; family Trichogrammatidae; genus Trichogramma; species Trichogramma evanescens. Next base: position 58,645 of record CACVKI010136989.1, on the reverse strand, counting down.
TTTAACGTTTGATTTTTGGATTATGATTTTTCAAATCTTTTATCTGCCCGAATGATTTTGCAATCAAATTGTTAAATACTATGTAAATTTTAATCTACGTTGTACATTAAAACAAAATATATGAAACATCACAATGTATTTGGAAAAAAAATGTATATGCGGCAAAATTCAAGTAACCAGTACTCTAAATGATGTCTCTCAGTACTGTTCTTAAAATAAACATATTGAAATACAAGATTTTGCTGGTATTTGATGACTTGATATTTTATTTAATCATGACCGACTAGATAAACAATGGAGGAACAACTAATCTTCACATAAAATTGTGAATGTTGTAGATCTTTGTAAGTTTTGAATAATATAAGTTATAAACATGAAACTTTCAACTGCTGAATCAAATTATGATCATTGTAAGTATGTACAAAATTACACAGCGTCTAAAATGGAAAATATATAAATATATAAATAAGTTAATTAGTATTTAACTACTCAATTTTGTTGAGTTTTTTGTTGCAATAATTCATTGGAACTTATGTTTTAAATCTCATAAGTAATCATGAATATTAAAATGACCTTATGTTTACATGTATTTGCTGGTGGTAAGTTTAACAATTTTTATGATATTTTTAACAAATAAATTCGCAATGTTTACTTTGGTTTATAATAAAAACTTGGAGGGTATAGATGAAAGAGTTACACGTGGTCATTACACTTCGTACAATCATTATGAAAGTATCGAATACATTTTCCTTTTTGCTGTTTGTATGCAAAATACAAGAAAGACAAAAGAAAAAAATATTCTTATAAACATGTTCGAGCATCGTGCAGACGAATGCATTTTTATTGAAATTCATATTATTTATTCGATAGCGGATATTCGCACGAACTCTGTCGTCTTGAATTTATTTCATTTTTTTTTTGTAGATGTAATGAATGTTGAGAGGAGCAGTAGGAAGAGGGAGTTGATATTACATTGAGAAATACTAGGACAGTATTTTAATTTGGATTGGTGGGCACTAGAATATTTGAAATTATGGTGAGGACCACAGGCGGTGCACATCAGATATCTCGGCTAATCAAGTGGCGGTAGCGTATAATACACCAATATGTATACTTTCGCCAGTCAACGCGTTTCTAATAACATAGCTTCACGCAATATCGATATAAATATGGGTGACTTTTCACTCAACCTCGATCAATTGCTCGACCAATAGAACAAATTGCTTTGATTTTTTTACACAAATTATTGTTATGACGGGCTTACGATTGACAACCAAATATTTTACACGATTGAGTATTCAAAAGTACATTCATCGAAGCCAACCTGGTAATTGAAGTATTTACACGAAAAGAGGCGAAAATTAATTGTATAAAAACGAAACGACAGCTGAAAAGTAATCGGTACGATCGAGTCCAATTATTGTCACTCGACAGGCTCGTCTTTACCGCTGCACAAATTAATTCGATAAAGTTAAGCAGCTTATCTACGCGTGGTACAACAACATCGAGGATTTCTCGGTCTCCCTCGCCAGAATTTATACACTTCAGGGACATATGTATACGGGCGAGTAGCTCGCGGGAGTGGTGCGCGACTCGGGCTACTCGTCGACGAGCTCCCAGAGCATGAGGGCCGCGTCCGTCCCGCCGACGGTCACGACGTTCTGGTCGTTGTAGAGGAAACGGGCGCAGGCCACGAGCGAGCTGTACACCTTTTCCTCGACGTACTCGCTCTTGGCGCTCGTGCACGGGTAGCGGAAGAGGCGCAGGTAGCCCTCGGCGTCGCCGCTCACTAACATGTCGTGGGCCGCCGACCGGCTCGAGGTCGTCACCACCGTCGTCAGCGGATAGTAACGATTGTTCCACATTCCTGCGACGACAAATTCAATTCGGTTACTTTCCGATATTATTTACGTAAGGCAATACCGGGGCCTGCGGCTTTGGCTTTACTTACCGGATACCATGTATCCGACTGTGCAATTGTGCGTGTACCACTTTACGTCTTTCATGATTAAGGGACTCTTTTCCGAGGATAAGGCCTTGACATCCCCTGCGAAACGAGATTAGATTGTAGTGGTTATAATTATCGTTGGAAAAATAACGCATAGACTTACAGAAAACGAGGTCGTAGTCTTGAGTGACAGTTTGTAAAAATCGACTGTCGGAGCTCCAGTCGAGCTGCACAAGCGGCTGCGTGCCTCGGATTTTGTTGCTCTTTTTGTACGAGAAACCGTCTCTCGACACTCGGAACAGATAAATGCTTCCGTTTTGCGAACCCATAGCTACCATCTCGCCAGCTAAAAAGCAGCAAATATTTATCGCCGTTAAAACAATTTTCCAAAGTTATTTGTTGTTTATATGAAAAAATAATATTTTCTTAAAGAATAAATCGAAGCAAAATAAATGTATTTGGTCGTATTAGGTATTTTTAAATGAAAAATACTCATGAAAAACCATAATTAATATTATCTCATGAGTAAAGCTATTGTGTGGTTTGATCATAAAAGATGTTTGAATAGAAGATTAATGAGCCAAGATCCAATCAGGTCATGAGTAAATAAAGAATACTCATGAAAAACCATAATTAATATCACCTCATGAGTACAGCTATTGTGTGGTTTGATCATGAAAGATGTTTTAATAGAAGATTAATGAGCCAAGATCGATCAAGTCCATTCAACACCACAGAAATATAATAGGCGCATGTGAGGCATGTAATAGATGTAACAGATGCCGACACTTGAAAAAGTGAAAGTAGGTAAAATGTTACACTAAAAAAGTGATGATGAGTCATTACAGCGATAGATAGTATGTACTTTCTCATTATTATAATCTGAATAAGATATTTATAAGTGGGCGTGGCTGGTCGAGTGTAAACAGGATATAATGTGATGACAGCAACATCATTTTGAGTAAAAGCATTAATACATATTGTATTGCATTGTAATCCGTAGCTTCTATTGTGGCTGCGATGGGTATTTAACACCTAGTATTTTACTGGTTTATGAGCAAGTAAAAACTTTCAACTTCTACATAACGACGTATTACAACTAAATACTACATGTCTCAATCTGCATTTATTCAAAAGTCATTTAAACAAGTGCAGGGAAACTTTAATTTTAACTTTTACGCGTTTTTCAATGACATGATATTCATCACGAGTAGAAGTTTGTATCAAATAACAAATATCAGTTGGCTTGAATCAAATCTAGAAAAAACAACTCTTAACTTTGTGTAAGTACTCTTAGTTTATCCACGAAACTCTGATTGTATTTTTATTAGGCAATTAGTCCTACTTTATCTTTTTGCGTTGCTGCTTTTTCAATTTCAGGCACAAGTATACCCCCGAATGAAATTTTGTCCCAATAGGTGCAGATTTCTCGAAAAGTCTAAACAAGCTTCAATATATAGAATATGCCGCCGAGCTCACTTGGATTGTAACCGATGCAGGAGAGAGGCGAGCCGCAGACGCGCAACGTAGCCACGGCCGCGCCGGTGTCGGCGGCCAAGACCAGCAGATGACCCTCGGACGAGCCGGCGGCCAGCGCCACGCCGAACGGATGGAAGGCGATGCAGATGCACTCGAAGCCGACCTGCGTCGTCCACAGGAGCTTGTGACGGCGCCAGAGGGCGATGTTCTTGTCGTGGCCGGCCGTGGCGAAGACCTCGTCGTCCGGGTGCACCGCCAGGCCCCACAGCTGACGGCCGTGGCCGAAGACGACCTGATTGAAGCGGCGCTGCAGCGAGCCCTCGAGGATGTTGTTGCGCGTCGTGCCGACGTAGATGTTGCCGTCGTTGCGGCCCGGCCGCTGCGGGTAGATGCTTCGCACTCCGCCCGCCGACTCCGGCAACTGTTGTTCGTGGCAAATTACCAAATCAAGTATCAAATTACCGAGCTCGATCATTGTTAAATCGGATTACGAACTCGTACCTTGGTGTCGGTGATGCGCTTGTAGTTCTGCAGCGAGTCCCAAGCGGCGATTTTGCGGTCCTTCTCGCCTCCGGACAGCAGAGTGCCCTCGGACAGCATGACGAGCGAGCTGATGCCCTTGTTGTGCGCCTCGAACTCCATGCGTATGAAGTAGGCGCCGTCCGCGTCCACCGAGTAGACCGTGATGAAGCCGTCGCTGTCGGCCGTCACCACGTCCCCGTCCTGCTCGAACTGGACGCTCGTCACGTGCGTTCGAGATGGCTGTCGGGACACAGAACAAACCAGTTTTTCATTCTCCTCCTTACTATAATTATATCTCCGATATCTACTCACAGGCTTGATGATGTCTGTTCGCTCGAAGAAGCCGTCTTTGCGACGATTCCAGAATGTCAAGTGTCCTTTGCCGTGGGTAATGAGCAGATTATCGTCGAGCGGATGAAACGCTGCTCCCGTCAGATCCTCTTGAAGAGTCTGCAAAAGTAGAAAAATCGACGCTCGAGAATCGGCTGTGATAATTAATCCTTAGTAACGTGGCTCTGTACTTACCGCAACTTTGCCCAAGAGGTGGCCCCATTGCCACTGCCAAACGGATAGTATAGCTTCCCTGCCCGCGTCCACGACCAGTACGTAGCTGCCGCCGTTCTGACGATAGACGAGCAATTGAATTTGCCGCCTTGGCGCGTTAAAAAAAAAGAGCACTGCGTACTCACCAGCTGGGAGAAGGCGAGCGCCGAGACGCCCATCTGGAACTCGGTCATGCCGAACACGTAGAGGGTGAGCAGAGTCTCGGTCGACCAGATCCTCACGTGGGGCTGGGCCTTCCTGTGGCGGCCGGCCCTCTGGCCCGAGGCGACCAGCTCCCGGCTCGGGTGCACCTCCATGCAGGTGATGTCCTCGGTGTGGCCCACGTAGTGACGCTGGGCGTTCTCCTCGCGGTCGTACAGCACCGCCACGGCGGCCACGTAGTAGAGCAGCTCGCCGCTCGGCAGCACCCACAGATTTCGCCGGGTGTCGGTGCCCCGATAGCCGTAGACCCACTCGAGGGCGAGCTTCTTGTCCGGGGGCGTGTTGTCGACCGGCGGCAGATGCGACGGCGGATACAACGAGCGTCGCAGGCCTCGGATGGTGACGCGGGCCGGCTCTTCGCGCAGCACCTCCACCACGCTGTAGTCTGTAGTCATGCAAAACGTCGAGTAAATACTCGGTAATCGCTCCTCGATAATGGCATTTTCTCTATTTACAGATCAAGCTGTAGTCTTTTTACACGCATCAAAAATCAGTTTTATTTTTTTTTTTTTTTTTGGCCTATAATTGCACACACATGTATATTTGTACAGCAGCATCGTCGTTATGGCAGAGTGAATATATTACACCAGACGTAGTGGAGTGATGGAACGAGAAAACCAACAGAAACCATGAAAAAAAGTAGAAAAAAGGTAGAAAAAAATGGAAGAGAAAAAGTATCCCAAATTGGCAAAAAGCAGTAAAAATGCGACTGCGCTGTAGCGGCAAAAAACACATTATATGCATGTCAAAAAACAAAAAACCAAAGTTGGTCGGATCGTCAATAGCGTACCGTTGATTGTGTACAAGGACGGCGAGGATGCCTGATATCCTACACGTCGCAGTACGGGTTGATAATTTGGCCTGATTATGATTTCGCGATCGTCGATGCCCAAAATACTCTGTACATCTATATCGTAGGATATTTTCACAAAATACAATACAGATCTCTCTATGTGTGACAAAAAAAATAAAATGCTGAAAGCGCCCCGAAAAGGGCAAAACACAATTGGAGCTTTCAAGAGGGACGTTGGTAAAAAAAAAAGTCAAAGCTCTCGTAAATATTTTCAGTTCAAGATTTACCAGTGGCGACGGGTTGGATTGAAAATGTTGCAGATCGACGCTCGAGACTCGACGCTGCAGGCTCTCTCTATATACGGGATGTTATAAATCTATGTAGGATAAGGGACTTACCGTTGACTCGCACGACCTCGGAGTCCGGGGCGTAGAGGGCCCGGGGTCGACTCTTGCTGCGGGCGCGACGCTGTCTACCGGCCACGTCGTCGGACGCGACGGCGGCTGGCGGTCCCCTGGAGCGCGACCTGCGCGCCGGTGAGCCCATGATGGCCGCAGCCATACCGCCACCCGCCGTGCCCGTGCTCAGGTAGAACGTGTCCACGTCGGCGAACTCGTTGCGCAGCTGCGAGAAGCTCCGCACCTGTTAACCGCGCAGAGTCGCGAGGCGAGCTCGTCATTATCATATTCGACTTTCCTTACCGCCTATGCTTGCCCGATTCCGAGTCTATTCTTAGTTATCGTAATTGCTTCTCGATAATGATGCTACTTGTTCGGGGGATATTTCGTATTGGACCGGCTTAATCGACTCTACTTTCCTCTATTCGATGACGTTGTGCTTACGCGAGTATCCATCTATAACTCTGATCGAGAATTGCAGTCGGCACAGTTGTGACGGGCTCGATAGGGAAAAAAAGACTGTATTGGCTTGGCATTTTTTGCAAGTTTTTTTTCATAAATAAATTGTATGCAACTGTAACGGAAGTTGAAGGAAAATATTGCGCACACACGTACACAGTCTAGTTTTACGTAAATTCCAAAGATAAAAAATCGCGCACTTTGTAATCCGTGCCACAAAGAGGGGCTGAAAACATCGGGGGCTATATGATATAGTACGAAAATTGCAGCTGCCATACAAGTGGCTATAGGACACGTATAATACTACGAACGTTCGAGTCCATTTGAAATTCATATGCGGTCGTGACCTGAAAAAAGCTCGACACGTATAGAGCGCGAGCCGAGCAGTGCGGCAGGATCGTGGCGGGCTCGAGAAGCCCCCATACGCTGCTCTCGAGTTCCTAGCTACTTACAACTTGTACCGTTACTACCTACGGCTCGAGGCGGATCATACGAGAGGGATCGAATAAGATTGTCGAGTCGAAACGAGGCCGCGCATAGCTAGGTCAATTTTCGTCCGATCGCGTGGCCGAGGCGAACGAAAAAAAATCGCTTTGGCACGTCATTTCAGCATTACGTCAGATTCCATTGTATATAGCGTGGAGATAATATTGAATACCACGCGCGTCTCACGACTCGCCAATAATTCAACTTATTTTCATCGTCATTTTTGAGTTTTGACTCTTACTTTTTTTCGACTTCGTTTTTTTCACTCGAGGGAATGTGCATTTTTTCGCGCAAAAACCCTTGAACTATACGTATACGCGTGGACTCGAAGGAAATCTGCTTGCACAAAGGCGCATTTACACGTTTACTGCATGGGTCGCGATGACATAATCAAAGTTGTATACTATAATATATGCGGACCCATCGATCGATTCTCGGCCAATCGATTTTTACTCTCGCTCGTGTCTGGCGTTGCGGCAGACACTAAGTTTCCTAATTATTCATTCATTTATGCAGTTCGATCCGGAAGTGGCTGTAAAAAATGATGGCATCGAGTGTGTACGTGTGTGCTCGTGCACACACATATATACAGTGAGCCAATTAAAAGTGATAGATAAGTTTTTTTTTCTGTCTGCCTGCATTATTATGTACCGAAAAGTACGCATATAACGGACGGAAAATATAATAAAAGAAAGGAATAAAGGCGGTCATTAAATACTCTCGGCGCGGTGCTTAATCATCCGACAAAACAACTCGTATTTTCATCCCAACTGATGTGTTTGTATATAATAAATATTACAAGTACTCGAGTTATGCATACAATATGCAAGTCGTGTTGGGCCGTGTTATTAGGTTCATCGCGATAAAAAAAAAAGGTAAACATGCTTAAAAGACTATTTATCTTGTGACATTTTTTTTTCAGTCCGAGCAATGGTGTACGGCTCGCGACGCGGCTCGCTTCCACATTTATAATCTCTAAGCATTACCATATATCTTTTTTATAAATATGCAAATTAGCCTGCGCGCGGTCGCGATGAAAAAGAAAAGATGAAAAAAATTATCGAGAGCTGCATTACTGGCAAAATTTGATTTTCGAACGATAAACAGTACAAATGCATAGTTTAGTGGCTCTCGCGCGACCTTATTACGTCGTCGCTAATTTTTGCATATACCGTACGGGCGCCGCGCTGCCGCATACATACATACATACACACACACACACACACACACACTCATTGGCGTGTTTGATTCGAGCTGATTCCTTTGGATTGTCGCAGCGCAGCTACGTACTACTACGTATTATACATTCGCCCGAGAAGGAAGTGAACTGCCATTATAATATGCGCCAAAGTATCACGAAATTTGCAGCTTTTTCACTCGCACGCGCCACAAAAGTTATTATTCGATAAAGAAAATGTGTAATTTCTGCGCCGCAATGAATTACGTATATACATGTCCAACGCGTGCTTGTTTCACTTTCGAGCTTGCGCCGCAAAGCTGCCGTAGTTGAGCCGCATTGGCCTGAGCCGCGCGAATAGCCGCTTCCGCATGGCATGCGAGTGGAAAACTTGAAAAGGCCTGCATGGGCTAATTGCCCAGTCAACAGGGCTAATCGGCGTGCTCGGCTTACTTTCGAAAATTATATATCTAGGTCCCGCCATGGAAAGCTTCGCGCGAGGGGTGTCTCTTTTTTATTTGTTATTTTATCGATATTTACCTCTTGTCCGGATACGGTGAACATTCTCTTGGCTCCGTTCATCTTGAGCACCTGGCCCAAGTCCTCGAGGACCTCCTCGAAGGGCTGCGACGTGCGCAGATTCAGTAAAACTCGACACTGTGGTTGACAATTTCACGCGTAAGTATCGAATAATAATTTGTCTAACAATTGCTCGTTTTTGTATATGATTTCCTCGTACCTGTACGGTGTGATCGAGATTGTTGACTATGCGAATGACTCGACCGGAGGAGGGCTTGGCGCCACCCGCGGCCGGCACCTCGTCGTTGATCGAGGCCTTCCTGCTGAGGCTGGCCACCGCCGGACTGCTGCGACTCTGCCAGCCGCCGAGGCCACCGCCGCCGCTGGCGCCGACCCGACTCGCGCCTCCACCGCCTCCGGCTGCTCCTCCCGATGTGTACCACTGGTTAATGCTCTTCTTGCCGTAACTCGCCGGCTAAAAACATTTCACGCATCTTTCCATTAGCTATCTCTCGATAAATTTATGAAATTTTTCAAATAACCATTGCGTTAAGAATTGCTATTTATGATAAAAAACGTCTTCCAACGTTACGTAACTCGATAATAAGGTAATTTCCCCGTGCGTTCGACAATCGTTGAGTGCCCTAAAGATCGCGAGCGACGAAATCACAAAAGAGAGAGGGAATCGGGGTGATTTGGATGCGAAAGGTAGCCTAGATTCATCGCTCACATCGCACACGTATACAACGCATAACATATATAAACGGGGGGATTTGACCAGTCGGCCCATTTCTCTCGTTTTGCGGTCGCGCATATAGCCTACTTTTAAGCCTCCCCCCTTCAAAGACTAATGTCCTTTGCCGGAAGTTAGAGTAGCAATTCTACTTGTAGAGACTTTTTTTTCGTTCATATAATCCTCCCCCCTTCAAGTCAGCCGCCGACCTGACGGCTCGTACAACCTCGTTCAACATATTGAATGTATTTAGGAAATGTTACGACGTGTTGCCGTGGCTGACATTATTATATATCCAGCTCCACTCGTTAAAATACTTCTATCACTTGTATATCTTGTATATTTATGTATATCACGCGTGACGCTTTACATGTTTGGTGAACGATACATTGTTTATTTAATTAATTTTGTTTCATTAATAAAAAAGTTAGAAATGTTATAGGGACTGCCCAGCGAGGGTTGGTGTCCATCGAAGAAAATGATATACCTGCATCATGTCGGCTGGCAAAGATATAACTTCGAAGGAGTCGCTCATCAACACGACGAAAGCCTCGTGACTGCAGTGCTCACCAAAGTGTTGATCAGCTCCGTAAGGTAGCGCCTCGCCGTCGTAACTGTTGTCCTCGTAGTCGTCGTCCACCAGGAGCTCGTCCTCGTCGGCCTCGTCCTCGGCTACGTCGGCCTCGCCCAAGCTCAGCAAAGTCGTCGCGGAGCTGCGCCGTCTCAAGTTGCTGGTGGCGGCGCTCAAAGTGGCTGCGGTGCTCGCGGCGGAGCTGCGACGTCGGCCCGTCGTGGCAGTGCTCGTCGCGATCGACAGGACCGTCGAGCGGCGGCGTCTCAGGCGCGACGTCGTATTAGTAGTAGGCACCTCGAGACTGTTGCAGAGCAGCGACGAGGAGCGACGAGTCTGATTCTGATGTGGCTGCGAGCGACGATTGGGAGCCTCGTCCGCGCCCGAGTCCGAGCGGCAAGACGAGCTCGCCGGCGACTCAATGGTGGCAGCGATGCCCTCACTGCCCGCTGCCTTCGATTTGCCGCGAAATTTGCTTTTCTATCTTAGCTCGATGCGAGGCTCCAATTTATCGGGCTTTCGCTTCGACTGCTATCTCTTTCCGGGAGCTTTCCTGGAGAGAGAGAGACTCGATTTGCCTGCACGAAACAAAATTTGATCTTCGTACAGGCTAGTCTTAATTGTTGTAACTCTTTATTTTTCGAAATCATCGGTACTCCTTTCCAAACAGCGAATAAAAAATGTATTCAACGTTTAAACGAAAGAATCGAGTTTCGATTTTTCCAGAAGCAAGACAGTCGATAGCTATTCAAAGTTGTTCAAAATAATCGCAATAATTTACGTTAAAACGTGAATAGTACGTATAGGAAAAAAGTAGCATAAATTTAAAATCGCGCTGTTTTACGAGCTCTCCGATCGTTAAAATTGACTTTATACGACTCTGCACCGGGTAGAGTCCGCATACCGCAGCGCGCCAACTTTCGAGTAGAGATTTCAATGCAAGAGCGAGCGCGTCGACGAGCCTTGGAAAAAAGGAGCCACGTGAAATAGCTTCAACTTCTAGCGTACCTGCGTGCAGAGATGCGTCAGCAAACAACTCCTCCGAAGCGCTTCACTTTTAAGACTACGTTGCGAGCATAATTGTGTCAGTTCAGTCTCGTCTACTCGTGCGGATCGCCACTCGGAGATAATCACATTGGCTCGGTTGTATCTGGCTTGGCGCGACGAATCTTCCGAGTCGCGGACGCTTATCTTTCTTCGGCACTCATCTTCTTCTCGACTTCTTGCCTATGGCAGCTCAAACGCGCGGCAGCAAAAAACAAAGGCCACAAAACTGTTACAGAACGGAGCAGCGACACGGATCTACCGCGTCTCGATCGATGATCGACGAATCGACGTCGAAAAAATTGTTACGCGCCGCCACGGGAGATGAACGAGTGATCACGAGGTAAAAATCCAGAGGCACGGCCAGCCGCGCTCGATGATGATACATATGAAATAGAAAAGGATGAAGGGGACGAGTGTCCTGCGCGAGTGAGCTGCCAGTCTTCCTGCGACTGGGCCGAGAGTCGAGGATCGCGTCGCGCTTCGCCTCCCGAGCACATACACGAAGAGGAAGCAGAAGAAGAAGAAGGGAAAGGGGGTCGCCTCGCGCGCCCGCGCCAATGGACGGGGCAAAGAGGGTCGCTGAGCTTTTACCCCCAACTTGAGCCAGCTATCCTCTACATTTCGTGTACACCCGCTTATTCGTGTAGACTTCCACCCCCCTTAGGGCCAACATCTATATAGCCATTCCAGCTGTCTATATTTCGTTGACTTTCAAGGACGACATCTCTCCCTTCCTTGTAAAATCCGATAGTTTGATTGAATGCCTTCTTCACTTATGCAAAGAGTTAATTTCCTCGAGATCGCGTCGGGAAGCGAGGTTGGCCCAAAGTATCTGGGTGTGATTTTTAATTTACTCAACAATCAATCCAATTTCTAAACTTTCAGTTCTCATATTTTCGTAAAAAAAATAATAATAATAATTATTAAGCATAGCCTACGCTGGAATAAATTTGAACTTTATAGTAGCCGACTTTTACACGAAAAACATTTAAAATGTACCGTGTAAAATAATTATTAAAATACATATATCAAGTTTTTGGGGTCAAATAAGCGTTGGCGTATAACGAGCACAGTTGCATGCCACTGGATTATATAAAAGAGCAATAATTAGCCTAGAAAATATTCATAACGAGTAGGGAAGGGAGGAGTGGTCATTTTTTAAAAGGAACTCGCGAGGGATATAATAAATATATATGTGTACGCGGAGAACACGAGAACACATGCGGCACGTAATAATCAAACAGCCGAGATTCGAGGCATGAAAATTGCCGCATAGTACCCCACGCGTCTGACCGTGTTGCAGACCTGCTCTACTCGCCAGTCCAGTTGTTCATATATAATATGTCTTATATTATGTGGAATACTGCGTAGGTGCATAATGCAGATATTTGACGGCCTATTTTTTAAACTTGGCTCGCTAAAATAAAAAAAGAAACGCTGAATGCAGAATAGTATATTTTGTAACAAGTGCGCGAAGCAGTTGACTCATCCAGGAATTGTTTTCACCCGAGCGTATAGCGAGGGTGCAAAGACTCCTGGGTGAGTCAACTTCCTCGCGGACTAGTTGCAAACGATATTTTTTAACTCTGCTTGCGAGAAACTAGGGTTTTCTGACGCTTTAAGGTTGGAAAACCAGTATTTCGCGCACGCAGTGTTAAACAATTATATTCACATAATATTCCACGAATTGCGTAAATATGGCGTTTTAAGTATGACGAGTAGAGTATCGAGAAAGTCGACGGGATCGAAGTTTGTGAATGAAGTCATGATGCTTTAGGGGTGGGGCCAAAAAGCGTATACAAAACCAAGCGAAGAAAACATTTGGGCAATGTTTATGCGTAGTGCATTTATAAAATATGTTTATGTATACTTTGGTAACGCTGGCGCAGGTCACAGTCAACAGCAACTCAACACACATAATGTACATAGAGCGGCGGGGCGAATGAAGTTTGCAAACGACGACGACGACGACGGCTTTCGCGTGCAAACGAGCCGTCGTGTAGGACACCTGATAGACCCCTCGAACGGCACCTATTTCTCACTCACGCCACCCGAAAATCTTCGTATAATCCAAGAGGCCTACACAGCTGTATTACGCACATCTATATGAACTCGATATATCGCCGTCGTGCATGTGTATGCGTTCGGTACATATATGCAGTAGTACGCCGCTCTTGCTGCAACCACACGCGGCGTTTATGTTTATGTAATATATAGTGGGCTCGAGCAGGTCGCAAGAAATAAGCGTCACGCCACTTTGTACTACGCAGCTTCATTCCATTTTATTGAAACGGAGTGAGTTATCGGCCCAATTTCATAAGCTAAAGGTACGCAGCAACATTTTGATTCTCAATAGTTTAAATTTGTATGCACAGAAGATGATAAAAAAAGTTTCAATAAATACCGCGGCCGTGCAAAATGCAACTCAACCATCTTGACCTTTGCTCGAGAAATTGGATTCTCCTAATCAGCTTTCAGGGTTTCACAGCATGTACTCGATAATTTGATTGGCTATCAAAAATATTACTCGATTGCTGTGATTAGTGTTTAAACTTTTTTTTTGTAAAAAAAGAACCTTGCCTTGATTTTAATGAGTAACAGGCAAGGTACATGCAGCATTTTAAAATGAAAAATTGCTGATCTCAATGACGCTTGAAATGTTTAATCAACCTATGAAATCAAATTGAAAAAGTGAAATCTATTATTTTAAATTAAAATTTGATAAATTGACAAATTACAATTGCAAAAATTACCCCAAAAACACCTGCCAAACTTGTGAAATTTTCAATTAAATGTATTATATGGGTCATGTCGAAAGATAGTTGATGGTTCAAAAAATAAAACTCTGTAAACTAAATGTAACTAAATATTCTCTTAAAGAGTGCATACTTAGTTTCAATTGCATTTTTTAAACTCTAAACTTTTTTGTATAACCCATATATTTATATTAACGTATGATTGTCTTACGCAGAGAGATGACCGAAATTCGAGCACAATAGCTGTATATGTCCGCAAGAGCGCAACGGCGTAAACGGAAACTGGACTCTTGCTCTACTGCCATCAATTAGCCTGATTAGATTTTCAGACAAGCTAAATGATGGATCGTGCGCCTCATATGGATAAGCAGCTCGTTTCATTGTCAGCGAAAAATTTGAAGCAGAAAAATTATTACAGAGGGCTGACCAGGTGCGAGCGCGCGCTACACAAATTTATTGGTCTTCGTCCGCGTTTCGGCTACATTATATGCGACTTTTAATCGACCCGTACTGCCAAAGGCATGAAAGATGATCGAGTCGTTAATCAACGTCGATTAGGATTTACTTATGCGCGTGTTATAACATTGCAGCTAGTACACTTTACTTATATTCAGGTACTCGCGCACGAGAAAGTATAAGGAGAGAGTTTTTATGTTTTCGCGACAATTCTTGCTAAATCACGCTTAATAACTCGAAACTTCCGTTGAAAAACTTTTGAACGTCGACGTGTCGATGTGCGCAAACCGCCAGTGAATGCATACACAAATTTGATAAAAATACCAATAATATGTCCAATTTAGTCTATGTCTATGTACATTAATTGTACAATACTTATATTTACTGAATTTTACTTTTTCTCTTGCGGGATTTAAATGGTCATGCCTAAGACGTAGATGCATTTTGAAGAGGTCACGTAGCGGCAGATGAGAGTACTACGTACTCGTCAGTCAAATATCCGACTCGAGAAAGATCTAGAGAAATCTAAATTCAGTGTCAATCGGTTTTTGCTGCGAAAATATGATAAAAAAAGAATATTCATAACAATTTAACTTAGATATTAACTATTATGGAGCTCAAAATTTGTGATTTTGAAGGCCAATTCAACGAAATTAGTTACACATACATCTGAACTGAGGAGATTTGTTGGAAACTATAATCATGGAAACTAAAAATTATTTCGTTTGTGTCAACCTGCCTATTATATAAAGTTTTCGCTGTAAGCCGTCAAAAATTCCAGTAAAAAAATTAACGATATTGTGACAAAAGTGCCTTTTTCCTATTACCATGACGCTTATAGGAGTATAGGACGCATTTTAATACCGCCTAGTATTGTTCAGCTTGTAACAAAAAAGAAATTTTCCTTTGAGATCGTAGAACGTATGATACAGCGGGTGAATTTAGACGAATCTTGTCACGAAAAAAAAAGTTCATGAGAAAAGCGAAAAAGATAAAGATAAGTTCGAGGCTATCTTTCTTCGACATAATCCGGCTACGACCCGAAGAGGAAGCAAAACTAGTCACGCACAGCGAATACACCGAGTTTATGCGCTCGAAAAAATGGTGGGGGCTTTTCCTAGAGCATTTTTTCGAGATTTTTACATTTGTTTATGAATAATTTTAATAATTTCTGACTGTTGTGAATCAACTATGAACTTTTCACCCCTATAAGAATACTAAAAGAGCAATGGGATCTATGAGGCTTTTTATTCACTTCCAGAATGCCGCAATGATTTCAAATTGATTTGCTAAGTTCAAAGCTAACTCAGTCGTTCCAATACGACATCGTTGAAATTAAATATAACTTTTGTGCGAACTGATTTACGTACGCTTAATATTGGTACATGAAACGTATAATACGTGAGTCAAGGTCAACAGTTTCGTTTGGTTCGTCATATAATTATTAACTACATTCATAAACTTGTAAGTAATTATTTTATGACGTTTTTCTGATTTATGGTAAGTACAAGAAAATACATCTAAAGTGTGTTGAAATGATTTTCAATTGCCAGTAAGATACTGGTAAAGATTTTTTACAATACATGAATTATAAAGATTTGGAAGTAAACACTGAGGTTTATTTTGTATACTTCATCTGAATAATAATTTGATTGATGTATAATAAAACGTCAGTAAATCGGTTAATATTTCTGACTGTTTTAAATGATAAATAAGTGAACAAAGTTCGAAATCAGAACCTTTTATTTCTATGACAAATTTTTCATCGTCATCAAGAAGCAAAGTGGTAAAAATCACGATCACGATAAAATGTTCGACGGCAACAAACTCAAGTGGAAGGCATGTTTGTTTAGGTAATATTTACACCGGAAGTTGATGTCGTTTGCTCGTCGCTCATGAATTTTCATCTTGCATATGCATGCATTAAACTCGCTTACATTTGTAAATTAAATGATCTCATTTACATTTTAATGTTTACATATATAATGTCATTTGTATTATATGTGAGCGACGAGAATAATATTCGATGGAATCGCGAGTACATATGCATACTTTTCCAAGTTTCTTCGCTTGCTTTTGTGCAATCGACGCGAAAGATTCCTCAGTCGGTCCGATATTCTTAATCTTTCACAAAGATCAAAGCTCTATCAGGACATTTAGTGAGCTACAACGAACTGTTGTGCATACAATATGTCAATATCGCGACTGAGCCAGTGTAATTATAATAATGTATTTGGTCTTCTGTCGTCATCACTGGCAGCACAAAAGCTCACAAGCTACACACTCAATACTGTACATTATTTTATTGCTCTGCGATTATAAGTTCAATTATTGCTTCGATAACAAGAAAAGAAGCAGAAAGCGAGAGAGCTTGCACAGATACAAATATAGGAAGGTTTATATCTTTGCCAAGTTTGGCGATCCGCTTGTGTTGGACTGGCTCGGCCTGTGTGAGACGTCGCAAGCGAGGCCGTGAATCAGCTCGAGCTTTCAAAGCTGCGCGCCACCCAAGGGTCAAGGTCACTTTCCATATTATGTACAAACGATCATGTGTATGTATGTGTGTGAATGCGGCTGCACACACCCACCTTTCGATTTTTGTTATCGTTCCCTCTTCCCCGCAGCCTATATAATACATCGGCTCTCTCACTTACACGTATTAAAATGTGAGTATATTATATTGCATACAGATATTTGTCACGCGCAATAGCGGCGAGTTCGCGAGCACTTGGCGCTGCAGCCACGACCGCGGCTGACATTTATTATGTTTATCGTGCGATTGTGTGCTCGGCTTCGAAGACTTAAATCTCTTTGACATGCGATTCTTAGGTGTCTTTATTGTATCATATGAAATAAACTCGATCGGCGAGCTTTGCTCAAGAAGACGACCTCTACGACCTTTGACCCTCGTACACACTTACACATATATTATGCGCTTTGCACCGTACTTGACTTCTTGTTTTTTTTCTTCTTATACGCAGGAAGGTCTTTTTCCCCCTGTAATTTTTTATTTTGCATAAACAAGTTATGTCTTTTTTCCAAATATTTTTATTTCACCCTGTCTTATACTCAATCTTCTAAATTACTACGTACTCTACTATTTGCTAGAAAATTAAAGGCAATAAAAATTTCTTCCAAGTTCTATTAAATAAGAACTTTTTTGTTTGAAAAGGAAGTGAGATTATTTAGATTGTTTTTTTTGGGCTAAGTAGAGTGTAAAATGAAGATATGAAATATCTACAGTCATTTGTTACTATAAGGAAATAAAATTTTGAGTATACCTAATAGGTAATGCCATAACGTGTTATTATCTCATTAATTACCAAGTTTTTTAAAGATAAAAATGCACTGGCAGATATTTTTTCACTCTAAATTATTTATGTTCAAATGTAAATTGCATTCCCTTTCTTATTCGCTTAGCACGATAAACGGAAAGAGCAAGATGCAAAAGAGTTCAATTCGTTACAATTATTCCTCAGTAATGAATTACTGTACTGAACTTTTGTTACTATCAAATTTTATCCAACGTTTTTATTCAGACTTTTTTACCTCAAATGATTTGATGTAAAATGAAAAAAGGGGCTTTCGTTGATCGGTACGAAAACTTATAAGCACGGTCATTATTTCAAGATAAAACAATAGATGCGACAACCTGGCCATCTGCTTGCTCTTCTAACGGTCTGACAATAAAGAAAGATGAGAAATGTGTATTGTGCTACCATTCGAGGTTTTCTAATCATCTAGTAACATCAAAAATGGTCCTTGGGTACATGTTCAGCTCGCACATACTTTGGGCAGAAATAAATTTCTTTGCTAAACTTTAATGAAACAGTTGAGACTTGAAGAGCGAGGCAGGTATGTTGGTTAAAGTTTATGGCACTTGGAGGAGCTAAGTGCACAGTTACAGTGGCCGCTCTGTAACAAAGAAGATCGAAGTTATCCCGGAAAGCAAAAAGAATATTTTGTCTCCCAATTCCGACATCTGGTTCGTGCAGGGAACTCCTCATTTTTTTCAGGTCTCTGTTCGCCGTCTGATGGGCATGTAATCGTAGAAATTATGGGCTAAGTCGTCGAGATCGAGTCAAGTAAAAATCAAAAATCAGATACTCGTACCGCGACGGTTCTGATAGCTGGTTTCATAGCCCCACAGGCTGCAGAGTCTATCCTGCCCAAGACCGACAAAAGCATGCACACGTGGGCGAATACACATTATACATTACAGTTACTTTTCAGAAATTTAATCTATATTACACTTAGAAGAAATTACATTGTACTCAGATTAGAGTCATGTTTCAGTAGTCAACTTGAATCAAAATATTTGATTTTTCACAGTTAAAGTCATTAAAGTATATTATCGTAAAAAATATTCTTTGAATTACGCATGATTTGTCATTATTGGTTTATCCTTAATTTTTAATAAAATAGCTTTGTCCTAAGCTCATAAGAAACAGCTCAATAATAACAATAGTAATAATATGGAAAAATCGAACAGCTCGCGTGTATGTGCAACATGGAAGAAAGGTGAGGAAAAAAAGACGATGTGGAGTGAGGAAAAGTTGAAACGAAATCGCACTTGTATTACGACTTTGATTGATCGCGTACGATATCTCGCGTTAAGCATCTCGTCGGCAATGGTATTGCGGTTGCTTGGCCCTATATGGTTGCTTTGCATATCATTTTCAAATCGTCGCACGCGCGACACTGACGTGGTAATTACTCCCGCATGTTTGCCGCCAAGCCTATATATGTGGCCATATTAACGTGACTCGAGGGAAAAATGCTATGCTGTTGCGCAAGCTCAATAGCGTCGATATAGCCGAGTATAGAGAAGAGGTGACTGGCCCACTCTTGGGTCACTCAGTCAAATGCCGTTTTTATTACTCAGAAATATATAGCGTCAGAAGCTTGTTGAACTTTTATGTGCGTATAAACTTATGATCATGTTGGTAATTTGGTCATAAAATCGAATACAAAAAATAATATAAATATGAGTATTCACCATAGTAAATATAAAAGTATTTAACTGCTTTCCAGCTAAATAAAGATTAAAGTATATAATTTACCTCATAAAGATTTGTAATAACAAAGTTAATTTGATTGAGAAATGTTAATACGTCTTTGCTAAATATCTGATGTCAATTTGAATGACAGAACATGGCGCTATATTATAATTTTTAAACACAAATTGTTAAACGACGCTTACATATTAGGCAGTTTTACTGTAAAGTTTTTAATGAAGGGTAACAACACCAGTGATGACATTTATAGTTTCTTTTGTATGGAACTTTAAAATAAATTTTCCACAACTTTTTCTAGCAAAGTTCTGTAAAAATCCATGGAATTTTAATCCCAACTATAATTTTCAAGGTAGAAATGAAAAAAATTATTAACATTTTTTTTCACATTTGAAAAATATATTCGAAATCTGATATTTCAAAACTGATTATTTTTTTCACTTAAATGACATCAAATACTCGGGAAATTTAAGTTCTTAACATATTTCTCAGTATATAAATACAAAAAATGAGTTTTTCCTTCCTATTTGAAAAATATGTTTAAAAATTAATGTTTCTAATACATTTGATGAATTTCAACGATGACTGAAAACGACTTTCATTGTTAGGTGGCGAACATCATTACAAGTAATTCTACCCGTGTCAAGTAATAAATAATGGTATGAATAAAAATAGCTCCTAAAAACTCCAAAGTGAATTAGGTGTGTCTAATCGAAAGGAAAAAATTACAATTGTAGCTCACTTATAAAAAAACACTGCATTTTTTATTTTTCTAAAGTACAAAATGTAGAACTATCGAGTGGGCTCATACGTTGGTCACCACCGCATATTGTTGTCGAATTTTTCAATCGATCATGATAAATATTCATTGAAATTTCACGATGCGTCCACAGATCAAAATATACAATTAACTGCACTGCCCACCATTTTAGCATTGTCGCGCCGCCCACTCGATAACAGAAGTACGTGGCATGTACGCTCATATAATATAGATCCACAAAGGGCGCATCAGGCCGTTTGTCTCTATAGCAATGAAGCATCGATGTCTCTTATAACCGGATATGCGCACGTTCGAGCCTCGGTATAGGCGCACATCAAGTTGCATATATGACGATTGGATATATGTAACATGCCTACTTCTGTTGAATGAGTGCATACTCTATTTGTAGTTACTCTTTAAGATTCGTAAAGGTTTAAAAACAAAATTTAAAATAAGACTTAGTCGACTTTGATACATTTCTTTCATATTTCTTATTACTATAAAGTATTAAAAATTTAAAACTCAAACTCAACATCTTATTGCAAAATTTAACAACCAATAAATAGTCAGTATCTTTCAACTGACAGTTCAATTTTTGACAAGAATCTAACTGTAGCTATTAGAACGACGTGGTTAATGTATTAAACAGTTTCATATGAATAAAATAGCTTATTTTTAGCCAAGTAGATATTTCTTCTACCAATTTTACACACTTTTTTTTTACTTATAAATGTACAAACTATTCTAAAACTATTATTAAACATAAGAGAATACAATTTTTTTCTCTAAATGTCTATTTTGCTCAAACTGACCATTAAAGATCAATTGAAATTGTGATTCAATCAATACAATTATCCTTTTTAGAACTTATCAAGAGAGATTCTTAAATCTCTCTTGTTTAGGTCACTCAAAACATAATTAATAATAAAATATTACGCGACGAATGGGATAGCCTTACTAGGACTCCCTCTGTACACAGCTTTGTTGCATTTACAATGCCTGAGATACGGGGTTCCCGTTCCTCCTGTGCAAAGAGGCATAACGGGAAAGCAAATATGATCTCCTCTCTCTATGTGCTCAAGAATTTCTATCTGTTTTTTTCTGAAGTCCTCGCCTGTTAAAGAAAATAAATGTTATAAAATAAGCATGTTTTTTTCAATTTTTTTATTACTATAGAATTTAATAAGTAAAATAAAGTTCATACTTTGTCGTAGTGGGGAGTTGCAATCGCAGAAGAAAGGATCCGAAGAACCAACTCCTCCTGTACAAGATACTGTGTAAGGTTTGGGGCAGTGTTGAGTTAACAAGTCTCTGGATTTCATTTGAAACAAACGAAGTTTCTTGTTGTTCAGCCCTATTTCATCTAGAAATTAAACAAAAAAGAGTTTTTAACATATTTTAACACCTATTTGAAGATATAATGAGTTTTTTGATAAATTAATGTTCCGTTAATAATTATCTACCGACCATCGGCTGGTTTAGCTGCTTCCATGTCGCAACGACAGTATAATGGATCTGGAGTTCCAAGTCCTCCTTGGCAAATAACATGTTTAGGAAGTTTACATGTTTCTCTCATAAAGTATCTAGATTCTTCTTGAAAAAATCGCAGTTTCTCAACATCTACATTAGCTAAACAAATACATAATTTACAAAGTTAGTAACAAGTAATGAAAAAAATATCAATTAATAGTTTTTAATTATTGCAGGTAGGAATATGTACGCATAAAATTTGCCAGTACATTATTTTTCACGAAACGAATTTGTATGAAAATTTTACACATCGTTTTTTTACCTTTTCTACTTTAAGTTCTTTTCAATATATTTTGAAGTATTAAAAACTATGTTTATATCTTTCTTATTTACTCATCTCATAAAAAATAACAATAGCGTACGATTCTTGAGTGTACTACGTACATAAGTGTACGTGTAATGTGAATAACCTACTTCAATTGCAACTACGTAGTGTGAATGATATTTATACCGTTTTGTTTTTTTAAGCAAAATATATCATGCCGCCAAAAACATGTTATTGATCTAAAAAATCAATGGCATAGTGTTCTTGTCTCATGTCAATGAATATTTTGAATTAGTATGATAAATATGCAGATTTCAAGAAAATTACTCATAACTATTCGATAATATTTTATATGCACACGATATTAGACAGTGTGACTTCCTTCAACTTGTTAACCCGTGTAAACAAACACGCATGACATCAGGCAAAAACATAAAAATTCCATAAGAAAGAAATCGTAAATAATCGATGTATAAGTACTTACTTTTAACTGCGTCAGTTGCACTCAATAGCGTGGATAATGCACAAAAAACAAAACACACTTTTTGAGATATCATGTCGAATATATCGATTGATCCAAGCCAGCGAATCGAACTTGACTGAGCTAATCGTCGTGTATTTATAAATTTATCTCTTTGAACCGTCGACTACTCCCACTCTTGTGAAAACGTTTCAATATGAAATGAATTTTACATAAAGATCTCGGAATTTCCGTCGTAAAACGGCCGGCCAATCTACATTGTATATGTGTATCAACGTATACGTTAGAAAAGTAAACAAACTTGCTTGTGGTACCATAGAACAGATTTAACTTTGATCAATGATAATACTATTAATCGCAGTTTTGGTAATCCCGGTATTTTTTTAATTTCGTTAATATCTCTGTAGTAAAAAAATTTTAATTGATCGGATTTCTCCCAAAAAAAAAATTTTATAAACCCCAAAATATTCCACGCTGGATCGGTTTTACCAGCATGGTATACAAAAATTGCATGAACAACGGTTGTAATCTTAGGTAATCGGCATGATTAGCCTCGATTTTTGTGGGCTAGTTTTGCATGCAGTTAAATCCACGAAGTCCATTGCAAAAGGGCGAGACTCGATGTATATTTAAGCAAATAAGCTCTCGTTCCCCTAGACATAGGCTGTAATTTAATTTTTTTTACTCAAACTCATATTTCATAAAGCTGTAATGACATGAGCTTTATTTTTATGCACTCGGATGCACCAGATTTTTCAACCTTGTTCAATAAAGTGATTATTAAAATATCTTAGTGATTCAAGAGCCTCGAAAATAAAATTCTTTTTATTAAAAAATTGTTGCCTTTTCTATAAATATCAAAAATGAAAGAATGCTTAATATCTTGTGTAAAATAAGTATTATTTTATAGTTAGCAATTAAAAACTCGATAAGTATATATGAAAAAATCGATGCGATGTAGTAATGTTATTCATAAAAAAAAGTAAACATACTGATTAATAATGAAAAATCTTTGAAGATTTCTCAATAAATTGAAAAACCGGTTTTATTGGTTTTGTATCTAGTGAATCACGTTTTGTTTTGAAATCCTGTGATTGACGAATATATTTTTTTTAATTAAAAACCCAATGTGTAAAGATGTAAAATTCATTTAAAAGTTTAATTTTACTATTATTTATATTCATTTGTTGTTGTTGTAATTTTTTGTGGTAACGATTCAATCATGCAATTCCTCATGCAGAAAGATCAAGTCTCAGCGGTACTCAGTCCGTGTGACATTTGTCTTCGGCAATGATAGCGTCTATTTTCTCGACTCGAGCTGCAGAACTATATGCAACGCTCGGCAAGCCGAAGGCGTAAGATTTATGATCGAGCGTGGCGTACCCTAGGTAAGCAGACGCTGCGGCGTTCTTAGCGTGTGTGCAGCTGCGAAAAAAATTAGCCCGTGCGGAAATGCAAATGAAAGTTTGCAACTGCGCGGAGGGTCTTTGCCACACGGTGCGCTGCAGCGACGTAGTTGATCGAGAGTCGAAACACTCGAGTGCGTCGTCTAAAACTGCTTAAAATCTCGAGTAATTATTCATACATTTTTCGTCAAGTCATAGAATGATCGATCTGATGAGTAGAAAAATGACTGATTAGTAGAAAAATGCATAAATTGAAAATTATGAAAACGCATCGCTTAACTTTTCGCTAAGAAACGTTGAAATTGTCGCTAGAACAAAAAGAAACGACCAAGCGACGAGGTTTTGGCGTGCAGAAAAGTCGTTTGCGCGCCGACAGAGAGAAGTAAAGACAAAGAGAAAGGCCGACACAGCAGGTACGAGCCGAGATACTCGGCAATAAGGCGCTTCCACATCCTTAGCTTTGCAACGAGGAAAGGAGCATCGAGGGCTGCTCGTCGTTGCATGCATTAAGCTGCGCTATCACACAAGAGGCGCCGTTATAAGCTGGCTGGCGCGTATCGACCGGAGGGCGCGCTGACCGCCGGTCAATGAGATACGCTCCTTCTCTCTCTCTCTCTCTCTCTTTCTCTTCCCCTTCGGACGCGAGTGCAGAAGGCGGAAGTCGCGCCGACCTCGCCGCCGAGCCCACTGCGCGTTGCGAATCGTGATTCACCGCCACTGCCGCTACCACCACTACTACACCACCTTCGCGGTAGCCGAGCTTAACGCTATGTGTGTACATGGCCACTTGAAAAGTCTCGGGCGGATCGCGAAAAATATTATCGACGGCGCTGCGCGATAGTATTTCGCCTCGCGCGCTCTTATTTAGCTATTGCATATATAGAGCTAGCTGCCTCGAATGCACCTAGGCAGATGGGTGCCCAAGCCTCTTCGGATCGGATTCCGAGTTACGATGAGCTCTTCGATTGATTCACACCTAGATGCCTGAACGATTTGCGATTTTTTATACAAGGCAGCTGTAGACTTGCTGCTTTACCGACTAAAGTCTATTGATCTCGGAGCTTTGTTATTCTTTTTTTTATTTTTCTCCTCGCGATTCTTAAAAAAAACAACAACAAATGTGAAAAAAATGTAATTACATTTGTGGATCCACGAATGCGTATATGCGCGACACACGTGTCACAAGCCGTACGACCTCAATAAATTCTCGTGTAAAAAAAAAAGCTGCAGTTTCGTGTCGCACGAATGTCAACTGTTTTTCTCCTCGCCCCATTAACAGGCCGCCTATATGCTTTAAAACACTCGGCGAAACAACCACGAGTTTTTCTCCTAAATCTTTATCATGAATTATACAACGCCATGTGCTCTTACTTTGCGAGAGAGAGAGAAATCCCAAACGAACCCCACGCGTATACGTGTATTATACGCAGTACGTGCAAAAAGAACAACGTTGCATGTAAATTGCCACTATATATTCGCAAGGTCATTCCACCCCATCGCGGGTGGGATCGCATTCCAGTATTTTCAGGAAAAAAAAAATAACGATCACTATAAAAACTCTGCACTCTGCGGCCTTACCGTAAAAAGAACGAAACAATAAAAAGTCCGAGGAAAAGATACAAGTTGCCAAATGCGTTCCTCGCATTCTTCGTGGCGTTCGCAGTACGAACTGCGGCGCAGTAGCGGTGAAACGCAGAGTCCCGCGTTTCGCGCCTACATCGAGGAGCGACATGCAACAATGGCCCACTGCTTTAGATCCATTAGAAACAAACAATATTTCTGCCCGGTGGGAATTCGTTATGTGCATGCGGGAGCAGTCGCGTATAATGACGCTTATTATGGTCAGTAAGTGTATAATACGCCTCGAGGGAGATTAATATTTTGCGCAATTCAGACGCAGAAGTTTCTTATGTATTTGAATTTGAAATTTCGCGAATATTCGTAATTACACGTCGAGTTGTACAAGTACGCTGATAAATATGACTAATGTGCCTCGATTGCGGAACGGCCGCGCGTTCATTTTCTACATATTTCCAGAACAATGAAGCTTCATTACCGTCGTTCAGCAAGAGAGAAAAAGAGAATAAATTTCGCGAGCCAAAGTGAAACTCAGATGTGCGATAAAATTCACGCAATAAAGCTTCGTTCATTATCATTTTGAAACTCGCCTATATAAGACCCGAGCGATTAAAAGTAAATTCCGGGAAATACCATAGCGGCTTTGCTCGTATAGCCAACCCGAAAGATAATTTTTTTCGTCACCATAATTATCTTGTCCGAGTATGCAGCCGTCCAGTGGTGCGTGCTTGCGACAAAAGTTCATGAGCGTACAAATTTGGCGCGCATGTATACAAGATGACTCGCCGACCACGTGCTCGAGCTGTTCTTTTGGAAAAGAGAGAGAGAGAGGGAGAACTGTGCGCGCGTCTACACGATCGAGCTTTATACACGTGAATTCGTGAAAACCGAGCTTCCGATGACTCTTCTTATTTAGCTTTTCCCTCGTCACCTCGATGGAATGTTCCAAAAATAATTTGTATAGCTTATTTTAAATTCCAATCATACGAAGCTTAAGGATGCCGATTTGGTGTTAAATCGACATTTACTTTTCACGCGAAAAGCAAGCGCAACGAGGTAGTCGTCATTTTCATTTGATCTATTTTTAAGGCTCTACGTGCTTATGAAAAATAATACTTATGTACCCGCGTGATTAAGTGGATAAAGCTCCAATTACTGCACAATGAGAAATGATTTGCCGATAAGATCCGCTGGCACGGCTTAATTGCTGTTAAAAATAACCAATGAGCCGCGCAGCCTTGCAAAGAACTCATTCGAAGGATCAAAAGTAAAAATAAAATCTTACGATATTTTTCACTCGTGTTCGTTATTAAAATATGTCTCGAGTGGATTTTGTGCGCAATTTCGTACGCCGCGAGAAAATTAAGAGCTGCATGATGCAAATACAGAAGCGACAAACGCGTTTACAATAGGCATACACATATAGGAGGAGCGAAAAAGGCTTAAGTTCGCTTGATCTATCGAGCCGAGCCAGCTCGGGTAATAGCCGAGGGTGGACGTTGCGCGACGCGTTGCGTGCACGCGGCCGATCTGGGCCAGATTTATGCACGCAATTGTTGTTGGCCAGCCGTCTCGAGTAAGTACCGCATGTGTGTACTGTTATTATGCACACATAATCCCCCTCGTTTAGCTCCGGCTGTACGTTTACCTTTTCTCACTGACTTACTTTCTTTGTCAATTCCTCGTGGCCGATATGTGCGCTACATGATCTTTTTTGCGGGTCAATTTATGTAATACAAAAAACGATAATAATAATGACCATCGAGCTTCTGCGCCATTGCAAGCGCGTGCCAAGCTCATTGCAAGCTGACATTTTTGAATATTTATAGAGCTGAGGCACACGATCGCTTCATAAATCTGTTTAAGCCAAATCTGTACTCGATTTGATTTACAATTGTAGAAATAAAGAATTTCGCGTACGTCGCGCATTTAGTCGAGAGAGAAAAATTCGAACGAACGTGTACGCGATAGATTCTCGCTGCGATCGCGCCGCATTGGGCCATTGAATTTAAAATTCTAAACGGCGGCGCAAAAACGCAGCTGTGCAGCGACCCACATGGGACATAAAAAATCGGTCGGAAACCAAGAACTGAATGCATACTCGAGTGTCAAAGTAATGCGCCCTGATCCGTGGGAAAAGATTTATTCGCTATTACCCTTAATTTCACAAAGGAACTGGTCATTCCTGCGTACATCGGCGTTGGAATCGCAAAAAATTTCTTTGTTTTCGAAATTGAATCATTGGGGCCGATGTATCGAAGGTTTATTATAAAATCGCAGCGTGCCATCGTCGTTATTTGGCAAACACAAAAGAAAAGCTCGCAGGCCTATGTATACAAAATGCAGAATCGATAAGCCGAAGCTTACGTTACGACAGTCGCACGCATATCGCGCTCGCGACCTTGGGGCTGTCGTGCTAGCCACACGTCAAACGCGCGATAATCGCTACTGACCCCGAAAAAATGCACGACTATATGCAAGGACTGGGTTCAATCATAAAGTAATAAAAGTAAAAACAAGTAAAAAAAAGAAGTAAATGAGGCGAGGCGCGAGCTTCGAGCGGCTTACCTTGAATGATTTGTAACTGGAGACGACGTAGGAGGCGCCGTCCTCGAGCTCGTCGAGATTGAGCTTGCGGTCGCCGTCCATGGAGAATATGTGCCTGGCGCCCCTCGGCAGGTCCAAGCGCTGCGACAGCCGATCGAGCAGAGCCTCGAGCGAGCCGATGTCTCGTCCCGGTTTGAACCTGCGAAACGTCGTTTTCCAAGTAAACAAAGCATTCGCGTGGACGCGTGACCAGCAGACATGCATCGTAGCGTTGGAATACATCAAAGAGGTCCTAACCGATCCTTGGCGTTCTTTGTTTGTACATAGCAGCAGCTTAAGGAAGCCGTGGCAGCCGTATATGGAAGCCGAGAGAACCCTCGACAATTGACATTGATTTTATGAAAATGTCCGGTTAACCGCTCCTACACACACACTCTCTCTCTCTCTCACTCCCTCTTTCTTCGCTCCTTCTCGAGCCTATACACAGGTATACGTTGCGTGCAGTGATTTTGCTGTTGTTGCCGCTGGAACGCCATGTGCTATATACGTGCAGTGGTATAGGTGTTTGTGCGCGCGCGTCAATGTGTGTTAACGGGGTTAAATGCATGGTGCAAAAACGTTTCCCATCGTTGGATCGCATAAAAAATAAAGCGCAACTGGCGAGTAAAAAAGCTTGTCCAGTCGGTTGGTTTAGAGAGAAGAAAGCTCACCTGAACTCGACGCCGGGAAAGTACGGATCGCCATTTCGGTAAAAGGTGACTCGGCGGGCGCGCCAGTAGCCGAGATTGTTGTACCTGGAGGGCGGCTGGAGCTGCTGGTGCTCGTGGCGGCTGCGGGGCCTGGCGATCGTCGAGGCCTCCTCGGCCAGGGCATTGGCCGGGAGCAGGGCCGCGGCGGCTCCGAGGCTCGAGGCAGCTCCACCTCCTCCTACTCCTCCAGCGGCTGCTAATGCCTGCTGCTCCGGGGGCGGCATGCAGCGGGGACTGGAGGCTCGGCTCTGATGATGATGGCGCAAGCTCCAGTAGCCACCGCCGAGCGCGCCACTAGCGCCACTTGCCCGACCGCTGCTGCCTCCTCCTGCGCCTCCCTCGAATCCTCCTCCTGCCTCTGCAACGGCTTCGGCCTCGGGGTAGTCGAGTCGAGCTGGTCCTCCCGCTGGCGCCACCGCTTGATCGCGCCGCGAACTGCGCAGCCCGTTGCGTCGAGCTGCAGCGCCCCGATCGTGCAGCCGATGATCCCTCTTGTGCTGCTGCTGCTGCCTGTCGTAGCCGCGTCGTCCCTCGGACATGGCGGCCGCCACCTCGCCGTCTATCCCTTCCTCCTCGTAATCGTAGTACATGTCCTCTCCGGCCATTCGGTGCTCCTCGTAGTCCTCCTCCGCCCCCTCGTCCTCGTCCTCTTCCTCTTCCTCCTCTTCGACGTCGTCCATGTCGTCGGCCGTTAACGAGCTCTGATCTTCCAGCTCTCTGTCTGGAGCTTTGCCAGGGCCACCGATCGCCTTGCTCAGGCTCGCGACTGCGCCCTTTACGCCCTCCTAAGTGCAATACGAATTCTTTACCGAACCTGTTCGAAAGCTCGATTGAAGCGACGATCGCGATGCGCTCGGACCGCCCGATTAATAGGCATGTTTTCGGTACTCTGCCTTTGTGCATACACGTACGTCCGAGAGCTTCGATCGATCTTGGCAATTTTTTGTTTCTCTCGCGCTTTTGTACATTTCTCGCGCCACTATTCGCGGGAAAAATCGATTCTCTTTGATTCTCCGCTCGCGGCGTGATACCGATGACCGAGAGATAAGCTCGCGAGCTCCGACAAATGCACTTACCCTTGGATCGTAATCCTCGTTGTCGTTATTGTGATTCATGTTATTTATGACCATGCGCTGAGCCGCCGGCGTGGGCTGATGCCCGTTGGTCTGCCTCTTGGGCGAGCCGATCATCACGGCGCTGCTCATCTTGTCGATTTTGCTCTCCACCGAGGACACGGCAGAGTTCAGAGCTTTATTGACTATAGCGCCGTTGGTCTGTTGCTTCTGCTCCTTCGACGACGCTTCTTCTTTCGTGCTCTGCTGCTGCTGTTGCTGCTTCTGCTCACCGTTTGCATTCGTCGTTGTGCTCGTCGTTGTCGACGTCGACGTGGATGCCGTCGTTGACGGACTAGCGGTGGTCGGGGTCGCGTTGTTGTTGCCACTCGTGCTGGTAGTAGTAGTATTAGTAGTAGCGGTCGAGGCAGTGCCGTTGGAACTTGTCGTATTCGCGAGTGCAATGGCCTCGCGAGCTCCGTTCGCTGTTAGCATGACTCGCTACTAAAGGGTCTGGCCGACCGATTGCCTTTTCCTCTTCAGGCAGCTCAGATTTCTTACTTGACTAGCGATTCGGATTATCGCCACCGCTACCAACGTCTCTATCGCCTCTCGACTTTATCAATATGATTTGTCGATTTTGAGTACCGCTGTATCGCTGAAACTATCAATCAGTGAAAAGAAGGTTCTCAATTGCTCCGTAGCATTTTATTTCTATATCAGATTCTTTCTTTAGATATCAAACTGATGTCTTATGGCGTTGAGATTATTTCGTCATGCAACAGTATCTGCTCGATACTTTTTCGGCAAAATTTGCACCCTGAAAAATATAAACGATGCATTTTCAAGTTAAATGACCAGTATTATGATTTTTAGAAATTCAATGCGACAGAGTTTATTTAAATTGCGATTATGCATTGCGCAATGGGTTTATTAAGTTACTGCTATAACTGTACATTTTATCGCTTAGATTTACTGTACTACAGAGGTAATTTCCTCTCCTCGCGATAAATCAAACTAATCTTCGTTATAAATTATAAAGAAAGATGTTAAGTGCTACGGAGGTAGCGAGAGCTTTGAAATGCATTCCAGAGTAATGAACATGATACATCGTGAGCTTTTATTTTTGCACAGTCAGGAAAAAAATGACTATTAAATTTTTTACGTTTGATTAATAGCCGCTTTATATGAATTAGTCAACTCACAAAATATGATGATACAAATATTGAAGAAAATAAGAATGCACAGTTAAAAAAACAGATCAATAAATTACTATGGGCTCACTCTTAATCGTGGCTTAATATCTGATATATGGGAAATATATCAAAAGCCATATCTCTAGCTTAATCCGAGCTCAAACAAGCTTGATTATTAAAAACGAATATATTTCCATTTGAAATGTCACAATGTGAACATAACATGACTTTTTTTAGGTCATCAAATTACTATAGAAATAATCGTAAAAATATATACACTCGTCACGCATCTTGGCATGAAGTTGGAGCGCGGTTCCGTGCTACACGAAAAGCTTGCTCACGTGTATTTCACCTTTAGCATTTAGAGCTTGGCCTTATAACAATCTTTTAACGATATAGTTTAAAATATGTCTGAATTTGAAGTATCATTTTTACATTTTTATAACTCCTGACATTAAATTTTCGTTTTCAAATAATTTCACATAAAAAAATTAAGCTAATAATTGAAGCGTTGATTTTATATTTTAATTTGGAACTGGGAAAAATGTGGTGTGGTCTGTTGTAAACATTTTGAAATAATAAAAATTTGCATGAACAAATACTCGAGATGTAGGTACTACATGAGATGCAATCTTTGACGAAAGCTAACAATATTTCCATATTACTGTAATTTTAAAGTTTGTAGCAAATTTGAGCTTGCAAAATACATGTATATTTATGAGTGTACTAAAATGTTTTGAAGCTATGTCGATAAGCTACCTAGTACTATGTTCTTAACTCAATTTTTTAATTGGGCTTCAAAAAATTTTTTGTTTGTAGTCGTTAAAGTAAGAAAAATGTAACAAGTTTATTGAGCTTGCTCTATTTTAAGAAAAGATTTTGAGAAAAAGAATAATTATTCTTAAAACTAGTTCATCTATACTTAATAAAAATATTTGATTTACTTTTGAAAATTAGATCGTTTATTCTAAAGTTCAAAATTAAATAAAATATACACTTCACAATAATTCAATATGATATCCAAAAAGTCGAGTGCGCGAAAAAAACAATTTTTATTGAAGGTATATCTTTTATTTAAGGGTATACTAAAATTCAAAGTATTCATTAAAAATGATAAGATAACGTACATCAAGATTCGCAGTTATCATCTTTCATTGTCTAAACAATGAAAAAAGCAAAGAAAGTAAATTATTTAGAAATGAAAAAATGTTTATTTTTTGGAATAGCAAGAGCATTACTTACCAAAGATTATAAAAAAAGAGTTTCATAAGCAGCGCTTGATCGTACCCCTGCTTAAAATAACAACTAACTATAGCCAAACTTCCTGAAAGCTCTGCAAGCGCGAGTTATAGTATAAGAAGCTTATGCATTCGCCTGCTTGCTTGGGGGTATGGCCCCCCTACCACTCCTTGGATTTATTTTCCGTTAATGACCGCGCGCGCTTATGATTAGCTCGGCTTGGCTTCGTAATAGCCATCGATCTTTCGCACTCTATTAATTTTTTTATTGTTTGAATCGCAGAAAAACCTCAAAATCACAAAGCAATTTTCAATTATTAATGACGCAGTGTGCGTCATTGATATATAAATTAAAAGAAAAAGGAGAGTTTGCGATCAGTTATCAAGTACTTGACGATTATTTGACAAGTCTTTAAGGCAACTGCTACGACGAACACTATGGTAATGATCATTATTCCGAATTAATTTCGATTCAATTTACGTTACGATGCGAGGAGAAAAATGACTTTGTCGAGAATATGCAGTTTCAGAGTTCCATAGTCTATTTCACTTGCACACATCACAATTGATAATGAACTTTTCCAAAGAGCAGAGACAGCAGCGAGATACTATCGAAGCGGCCTTGAACGTGTCTCGGCAGCTGATACCGCTGGCAACGCGACGGGTTGCCGAAACAACCCCAGAGAGTCGTCGCACTACTACCGACACTCGGCACGAGCTCGCACCGATGCCGATTTTCCGACGAATAAACAAACAAATAAAACCACATTTATCAGTCATTTGAAAGGAAATTCAGTAAAAAAAAGACGTTAAATGTATGCACGGCTCGGTGAAAAGCGTATACGAGAGTGTCTGTAAAATGTGTCTTTCGACGCTGGCGTCCAGGCATCGAGTGGGTAATGTGCAATAGGAGCGGCGGCGGTACACAAGGAGCAGAGTGTCGAGTGGCTCGCGAAAGCGCTGCCCGCTGCCAACGTCTGATGGTGGTCAGTGAACCTCTACGGTCTGCACTCATACACACGAACGCTTGTTTGTATGGTATACCTATATATCACACTAGTCGCTAGGGCGCGTATAGTCTAGCGTCGATCCGCTCAGACTTGTTGCTGGGCTTGCTTTTATCAATTTCTCAATTGCATAAACTTATTTGAAGATGTAACATTTTCTCTGTACTTACTGAAATAAGTTACCAGTAATAATGTATGAAGTAAATAAATTATTCAAAGAATAAATAAATGTAAGATGAAATTCCCACGAAATAAAAACATTTTGCCATGAATGTTAGATGCAAAAATTCATTTGACTTTCGAGTATTCAAATTTCCTTCCCCGAAATACGTATCATCAACACTCGTGTGTGTAGAACATGTTGTTTCAACTGGGTGATAGCTCGCATTTAATAACGTAACGTTACAATCGAATAAAACCCCGTACAGTCGTTGTACTAGGGCGAGCATATACCGCAATCAAGCGAAATGAAGAAAGCTACACACATGGCCGGAAGTTTGTGGCGCAAGCGGCAAGATGCCTTCGCAGCGATAAGCTCGACTTTTCTAAAGACGACGAATGACTCTCGCATATGCACGTACTACATGCATTTTGCCTTCGGGATTTATTGCGACGCGCAATGATTTATTCAATGATCATCGCGGAGAAAAGCTCGACGAGCTTTTTACAGAAAACGTTTGGTCTTTTTTGACAAAAATTTAGGCTCGTCGATCTCTTAATAGAGCAAAAAGAGATGCTCGCCGTTTTCGGGCAAACTCGCGGTACGAGGCAATATAATCTATCTGTGCAACGTTTGCATACAGTGTGGAGCTTTACGATCCTTCAAAGCCCTTTTAGCTAGCGCTATTTACTCGGATCGTTCGCCGCTACGCGAGCAGCCCTAAAAATGCAGCACAGAGTCCTCGTGCGCATAGCATTACACGATCGCTATTACCGCAGCGAGCATTACGTTAAACAGCCAATTACGATGTACGGCGTTGCATAAAAGACCGGCATGTGCATAGCAGCTATATAATATAAACATATAGAGTAATCGTCGAGAGGCGAGCGCATACGAAATCAGCGTCGGGCAAGCCATCGAAGGCACTGATTAAGCGGCTCCTGGCGGCAAAGTAGCCTGTTCATCCTGCTCGTACACATATATGTATATAGACTGGGCTGCGGCAGAACGAGGCGCGGTCGCGCAAGCCCGACGAAAGCTCGCGTTCGAACGCGATTGGCCGCGCCTCCCCCGACTGCGAACCTGCACTGCTCGCCGCAGCTTGCGTATACCACTCCTGTGATTGCGCGCACACACACACGCACACACAACACACTCGTACGTTGCACATTGATATGGCTTCCGGAGATCGTGCAATGGCGCTGCGTCGCGCTAACCGATCGAAGTCCACCCACCACCGCAGCCAACGTAATTCCACAAAGAGCCGTACGCTTGCATTTCACCAGCTTGCAAGCTCGACGTATAGATTTTGACTCTGACTGCGTGGCACGCGCAAGATCTCGAGCTCGATGAGTTGCCACGCGAAAAGATCGGATTTACGAGCCATTTTTTTAGGCCTACCTCGACTGTCATTGTGAATAAAATTAAAGACATCTTCCTTTGGGCAATACACGAGATGAAAAGTACACAACAACATTTGTAAATTGTACTCGAGTTGAATAATTCAGCTTCAAGAGCTTTTTACACGTGTGTAGTCTTTATACTTTACAACTTTATATCGCTGAGTGGCTCTTTCATTAATATTAGATTATTTTTATGTGGATTGAGAAACTACGATATAACTCACATTTTTTCAATTATTGGTAAAATGACCATAAAAAACCTTTAATAAATAACGATTTCTTTTTGTAAAAATAAATATTCATTTTCTGCAATTTTAAAAATTATATGCAAAACACTTTTCATCAAAAATTTGACCTTTATTCAACTTTTAAAATCTTTTTTTAAATTATGTAACAATTTTTAATACAATCTAACTAGAAATTATCAAATCCTGCGACTGGATTTATAAAAAAATGTATAGTTTGTGCTACATTTTTTTTATCAGATGCATCTTTCATAATAATAATCCTTCTAAGTCTTCATAAGTATTGATCCTCTAAAACTATGCATATAAAAAAATATATGAAACTTTAGTTAACAGTTTCGTGCGCGATGCATGCGGATTATCGCGTAAAAAAACTGGTATCACGAGTTTTCTCGAGGTAGTAGGCGGTCACCGTGTATGTACCGAACGAAAAGTCAAGATAAGCCGCAGCTATTATAAAAAAAAACTTGAGAAAGCGCGGCCAAATTAGTATACAGAACATTCTGCATACACGTATGCATACGCGTATTTCACATATAACAATATGCATGTGTGGGCCGTTCATGCAAGAAAGTATGGGTGTATACGTTAAAAAACGTGTCAGCGATTTTAATGTAATTTAAGTCATGTATTCAATTTTCATACATAATGCATAGCTTGAAAAATGTATAAAAAAGATGTTTAAAAAAGTTTAATTTTTTCTTAGAAAATCGTTGTCAATGATTTTCTGATTTTTAATCATTTTTCTTCTTTTTCTTTTTCTTCTTATCTTTCACAGTCACTTCATCATGCTCGACGATGTTGTCTTGTTCTAATTGAGACTCAGGTAAATTTTCGTTCATATTGGTAGTGTCATCTGTGATTTTTTTACTAGATTTTTTCTTTTTTTTCTTAAGACTTTCGTCAGTAACATTTTTTTCAGTATTATGAATAACCGAATCATCAAAATTATTATCAATTTTATTTTCTATATTATCTCGATCAACTATTTTTCTTTTCTTTTTTTTCTTAGGAACTTCATTAGTGCCATCTTTTTCAGGATTATCAATAGCTGATTCATCGAAATTAGTATCAATTTTGTTTTCTGTATTATCTTGATCAGCTATTTTTCTTTTCTTTTTTTTCTTTGGAACTTCTCCAGTAACATCTTCTTCGGTATTATGAATTACCGAATCATTCAAATTAGTATCAATTTTGTTTTCTATATTATTTTGATCAACTATTTTTCTTTTCTTTTTTTTCTTAGGAACTTCGCCAGTGACATCTTTTTCAGTATTATCAACTACTGATTCATCAACATTATCATCAGTTTTAATTTCTGCATAATCTTGACCATTGGTTCTTTTCTTATTTTTTCTCTTTTTTTCTGAATCTTGACTTGTATCTTCTTGTTGGTTCTCCAAACATGTTTCAATTTCATCATTTTCATTTAAATTTTCCTCCATTTCTGCACTAGATTTTCTTTTAAAGACAGCTAAGAAAAATCCATTGCAAAGATCTTTTTCAGGAAGAGCATATAAAGATTTCCCATCACTACAACTGTACCTACTGTGTTGAGCCCCGAAATTATTCCACTGACCATTCAATTTTTTTTCTAAGTTAACTAGTTTAAATTTGTCACTGACTTTTCTGAATACTTCATCTACAACCTCTTCATTTTCTTCAGGATATAAAGAACAAGTACTATAAACAACTTTCTTAACGTTTGGAAAATCACAAAGAGCATGTGTGAGAATCATGGCTTGGAGATTTCGAAGTTTTTTCAAACGAATGAATAGATCTCTTCTATCTTGGTTCATGAATTCAATTCTAGTCATACCTGAACCAGAACAGCTGGGATCTACTAAAATGTATTCTACATTTGGATATTGCTCAGGCGTAATTGTCAATGCATCGGCCTGAATAACATCAACGCATTCAGCACCAGTATGACTGACAAATTCAGACAGTGTTTTATGTCTACCTTCATGCAATTCCACTGCATAAATTTTCCTGAAATTTATTTTTTTTAATTAATTATTTCCAATAATTTTATATACAATAATTTAAAAAATAGAAATATATTATTTTTACCCAGTATTATTGATAATGGCCGCCAGATGAGTAGTTTTCATTCCAGGAGCAGAACACATATCCAAGATACATGAATTTGATTTTGGATTCAGTAAAAAAGCAGGAAAACAACTAGCCTGAATAATAAAATAATGTTATCGCTAATGATTATAATAAATGCATCAAAGTATGAACTAAATATTATACCTTATCTTGCAATAAAAATTTTCCTTTCAAATATCCTGGGTGATCATGAAATTTAGTTCCTGGAGGAAAGGCAAAAACTTCTGGTATGTGAAAGTCTTGGATATAATCTTCTGGACCCATATTTGATAAAGTTTCCAAATGTGATTTGTAATCTTCACATTTTGGCAAAAGGTTCCAACCATCGTTGTAAAATGCTTCAAAGGCCTCATCAATGCTCATCAACAATGTATTAATACGTACATATCTGGGTAAGTCAACTATAATAATTGGTAAAAATGAAAGGAAAAATTATTTTAGTACAAAAATGAATCCGGTTTTTTTGTAATTTTTTAAATATATTTATTAATTCTTAAAATTAATTAAGACAAAAACTTTGTCATCATTATTTTTAAAATCATTGAGTATCAACATGCACTAGTCAGTTTTTTTATCAGTAGAATCACTGACAGGGTCGGAAGTATCAGAAGAACCTTTAGATTCTTCATCTTGCTCGTGTAAAGCTTTGTAAGCATAAACGCCTATAATCAAATTAACAACTATAACAGCAGATACAACAGAAACACAGTTAGTCACAAATATATCTGCATGGAATTTAGTATTCATTATGTGTTGTGCAGTAAAAAATGCTATAAAAGGCAATGTGAACATTGCTAAACTATACAGAAAGAAAGTATTTACAACACTTGTAACTCGAGACATGATAATTGATTTTTTATCTTCACTCTCAGTTTCTGAATTATCTTTAGAGTTTTGTTTTGACTTATAAACAGTCTTTGACAATAAATTTATTCTAGAATGACGTCTTGATTGTATTCTGTTGTTACGAATTATCAAAACCATTGGGTTTGATGGTAGAAGCTTATCTGGAAATTACAATAAATTCATGTAAAAAATGTATAAATTACCTTTTTTTTTGTCAGAGGGATCTGCAGCAGCATCGGAAATTTGCTCAAGTGCCTTCAGCAATTTTTCTTTGTAGCTCAATACAGTTACTATAGGTATGGCTTCGGATTTCAAAACTTTCTTTCCCCATAATAACTCCGTAATCAATACTCTTGCTAACCAAGGATCAAATCTTGGATTTTCAATAAGAATTTTAGAACAGTCTAGAATATATTGCAATTCTTTGCTATGTCGCAAAGTCTCCGAAACCAATGCATAGATCCCTTGGACATTCTATTATTTACAATAGTATTTATTAATAGATGTCTCATAATTTTTTTTAAAAAACCTCAAATAAATTTGAAAAAACTTACTGGATGTCTTGGGTTGGCCGTAAGACTTTTGAAACTAGCACCATCAACAGCAACTTTTTTAACAATTTTCGTTGCTTCTTTAAAAAGTTTTGGAACTTTGATAGAATGTACAAACTTATTGGCACCAGTATGATTCATTGATCCTAAAATTAAAATGAATATAAAAAATTGTTTTATTATTAAAATTAAAATTAAACAAATTTAACAAATCACATTCAAACGTAAAAAATTCAAATCATAGTTAATGTTAACACAAAAACACGTGACTACTTTCATGATTATACACAAATTTTATTTGTTTTGCTTTATAGGTTAAGATTAGCTTGTTTGCTATTTTTTAATGAATGATAATTATAGAGTTAAATCAATTATAGCGAAATATGAATGGCAATATACCCTGATATTTAATATGATGTAAGCATGAAAAAAAAATTTCACGAGTGAAAAATATAACTACTTGTAACAGTTATAGTGGCGCAGAAACGTGGTCAAATTCACGACACGAACTATAGTCATCTACTGTGTACTGTTACAGTCTGCTTTATCTTACGATATGGCTCTTGGGTAACTTGGCCGTTGCCCCGACAATCCCGGCACTAGTCAAGTCAATGCGGCCTCGTCAGTCATATGAAACCCATACAAAACCCCTGAGCAAAATATCTTAAATAAAAACTTTCCGACACATTAATGATTTTCGGAACGATTCGCTCAAATAATATTTGTTTTGTATTCTATTGCAATCAACTGTTTATCAAAATCCAAAGTTTCGTATGAAATAAAACAACAAACATTTTATTGATAAAAATAGATATAGTACCGATGATCTAAAAATACATACACATAAATTATTATCATAATAATCGTGTTTTTTCCAATACAGACAACAAACACAGGACGAGAATAGTTGCACCGTAGCCGAGTAACGAGAGACAAGTGAAAAACGAGTAAAGTTATTTGTCTTACAAAACTTTAATACTTACCTATATCATTTCTTAGATGTTCAAGACGAAAAATCAATAATGAATCATTGGTTCTACAAAAATGTCTTACAACACTCGCGTATATCTTTGCTATTTCGGGCCTTTAATGATTCAGCGAACCTCGGCACGAAGCGATCCGTGCATTGAATAATAGAATCTCGCAAGTATAATAACGTTTACTTTTCTCATAATCGTGCTACACAACGACTCAAAAATTTTTAGTGCAAATTAAGTTCAAATATTTCTTTATTATTCGTTGATACGGTGAATGAACGAATGAGTTAGCCGGATATTGTAAAATCTTTTCTCAAAATCCTAAAAATTCGTAGAAACGTTTCAATATTTCACCAAATCGATTATGTTTTTGAGGCCACGACATTTTTATTTCACTATTAAATATAAACTGAATTCAGAAAAAAAATCGAAAATCAATAATGATCATAAAAATATTATTTGAAAATAAATTTGTCTGACCAGTCTACTAACTAAATTTACTCTTGATAAATTATTTTTAATTTTATAAAACCAACTAATTAAAATCTTAAATAAAATTTTATTTATTGAGCCTTTTAAAGAATTTCGTTGTTGTGGGTGGGAATTAGGAAATCAGTGGAATACTAAAAGATTGTTCTCCAACAAATTTAATTATCGTCAAAGACTTTACTTTGGAATTTATATTTCATGAAATATATCCAGTGCATGTGTTTAGTTCATTATGATTACGGAATAAGTTCATGTGTGATGCATGCATATAATTTCATTTTTTTTCTTATATCATACTTTTGTAAATGCAACAGATGAAATATGTTTTAATGTAATATCAATATACTATTATATATTATATATTTTTATCAGTCAACATTACGCTTTTTTTATCATTTTCTTTCCTCTAATGTTTCTCTTTTTGTACGTAAGTGTAAATATGTCAATGGAACATCAATTGCTAGGTACTGTAGAAATAATCATATAGTTATTGATAAAAAAATTCAAAAAGCGTAATAATATTTACTGCACACACCAAGAACGTTTCTTGAAAAAAAATTTCACGATCAAACCTGCTTCATAAATTTCACTATGAATGAATACATTACTTTCATAAATAAAAATATCACTGCATTAACTAATTAAATATAATGAAAAGTTATACATATTTACAAGCATAATTTATGATCTAACAAAATGTAACTAAAGCAAAGTATCAAAATTGCTATACACTTCGCGAATACTTGGGACGAATTAAATCATCTCAAAAATCACAGAATTCAATAATTGCGAGCTGCTGTTAATGTTAAATATGTTCACATTTAATATAATTACCAAAAGCTAAAATGACCTATTTTTTAACATTAAACCACACTTATCTAGCGCGATTTGTTCATTAATTATAAATCTTTTATTAGAATCGTTATTTCAATTGCAGTCTATCAATACTATAGTTTTTTCAATATAGTTTTACTATAGTCCATCGAACGATGTAAATATAATATTTCAAATAGATTATAACGTAATATTACAAAAATAACAAATGCCCTTTTTGACATCGTTAGTGAAAAGACTCGACTGGTCGAATTCTCGCAAAAGATCTTCAAAACATGATTATTTTCAAATGTCATTAAAAATTTGTTCAATTTTTTAATTACGTATATAAAAACACGGCAATATTTCCAATGTCGCTGTTTTTTTCTTGTAAATATTCTAACAAAGAAGTTTAAATTTTATTCACATAAACTGTGAAACATACAAAATTGACTGTGAATCTTATAGCATAATTTTACAAATTTGCTATATCTTCATAAAGTACACCATAACACTATTGAAGAATCAGTTTATCCGAAAACCTCTAGTAATATAGTCGGACTACATTCCTCACTAAAAAAACTTAATCAACAATCTTATTACTACTCTATCAACACTTATGCACTACTTCGCCGCATATTGCGTTTTTTGACGTCTCACGTGATATGGAAATTGGCTAAATTTTGTAATATCAGTGCTAAATACTTTCGCGTATTCATTTTTACGGCAAT
The DNA here is from genome assembly GCA_902732785.1 of Trichogramma evanescens. Lineage (NCBI taxonomy): Eukaryota > Metazoa > Arthropoda > Insecta > Hymenoptera > Trichogrammatidae > Trichogramma > Trichogramma evanescens. The sequence continues at coordinate 17,382 of CACVKI010136989.1, read as the reverse complement.
CATAATATTATTTTTTTATTGACTGTCTGGTTGTGTCTCTTTGACTTCTTCGGTTGTTGCGTCAGGTAATTCCGCCTTAGCTGCTAGTTGTAATACATCCAACCACCTGCAAAAGAATATTTTTTATTCAAGGCATAAAAACATGAATGGATGATTTATTTCAGAAACATATAAATTATCATAGTGGAATTTCCTTTGTTGACTAAAACTTTAACAAGCTTAAAATTTATTTAAAAAAAACTAGCTGGGTAAGAATAATTAATAAATGAATGAAAATATTCTTGACCCGTTGAACCTTTTATTTAAAAAGTTCAAGTTTTGATCGAAATAATCTTCAAAAAATGATGTTATGAATATGTAGATTAAACTATAATTAATAAGCTACCTTTTTTTATCTTCTTCCGTTGAGGCTTGCAAATAATAAAATCTTCGGGAGTGATGAATTTTAATGGCTCTGACTCTATCCTTGGTGTGAAGAGGATCATCATCGTCAAGATTCTCCGCATCCGTCACCGTAAAGCCGGGCATGGGCGTAGCCGTAAGTGCAGCCGTCTCAGCTTCCGATTTAAATGTGTAGAGTACAAAATCATTGTGAAGTGCGAACCAGCGACGCGTCCAATGCTTCCCGGATTGCGTTTTGAGCAAAAGATAGCCTGACAGGACGGATGCTGCACCTGCTGACACTTGAAGCAGTCCCGGTGCAGTGGTGGGTGCAGGCGTTGATTTACCCAAAGTCTGTGTGAGAGCCGCGTAACACAAGCGACAGACGCGCATACTCTTGTTGTCTTCGAAAATGAGCTTCTGGTTTGAACATTTTCCACACACGATCTTGAAAGGAAAAATCAAATCTCAAGCATTCGAAGTATTTAAAGATTAAAATTATATAATGTGAATAAATGGAAGATTTGAATTGCGAGCGATGTTTATGCTACTTTCGACCTCGTACAATCTGGATTAACATACCAAAGTGCTCGAATGGTGATACGAATTGAAAAAGATTCTATAAATTTAGCCACGCAGCGTAATAAACGCTAAAAATTAATTACGCCCGGCATCCGTTTCGATGGCCGGCCGCAGCACAAAGAGAGAATAAACGCCGGTCTACGGATATAGAATACGCGTAAGCGTACGCTGTGGGCTGCACACACGTGTATGCGGGGGTTTATATATAGAACAATTGTGAATTCGTGCAAGTGCATGGGATGCGAGTCCAAGAGTTTAAACTTACAATGCCACAAGCGCGGCAGGAGTGCTTGCGCTTCATAACGGAGAATACTGTTTCGCAGACCATGCAGCGCGTTACGTCGTCAGCCTTGACCGTTGTCGATACCGATTTGGCGTTGCCGTTGCTGTCGCTTGAGCTCGAGCCATTGACTTTCAGGCTGGCTTTGCGGCGCATTATTTCCTGCATCGTCTCGAACAAAGCATCGAGCCAGGCGGCTTTCTCCGCCGCCGAGTGCGTATAAAGCTCCACGCTTTTATTTCCGTCGCGCAGATAAAATGTATTGGCAGTTTCCAGATTGTCACCCTCGATCACTTGCAGATTCTCGATCATAAATTTGGCACGCAGTCGATACAGAGGTCCAGGTATAAGGCGCAGAGAGCATATCAGCAGCATGTCACTAAACTGTTTAAACAAAGATTTCATGTTGTTATAAATAAGGATGAGACATGCGTAGGAGTTATTTAATGAAGCACTTTTGGTAGTAATGAGCTGTCGAATTGCTTGGAACGTGATTCATTTTTAGAACACAAACAAACAAAAATTGTACTAATACAAAACAATATCACGAATTTTCAAGTGATTATTATTTTGTATACTATGACAAGTTATTACTTATTGCTCATTAACTTACTAGGAACATATGTCTGTCTTGATGATCACCGCTTCTTGCTGAAATTTTGACGATTTTCCCTTCTTTTACGAGCTCGCGCGTCGCACTGACTAGATCGGTAGAATCGTAAATACTTTCTTGGATTTCAAGAAGCTTTTTAAACTTATCTATTTTCTTCATAGCTTCATTCGTGTGATTAGCTGCGGTTGAAACTAACTCTAAAGCTTCTGTAAATAAAATAATTTTTTTAATGTTAGACTTTACATTCAAAAAAGTCATTAAAAAGATTTATTAGGATCAAACTCACTTTTGGTATCTTCATAATCAGGGTTATCTTTAACAAGGTTCCTTAAATAATCTTTCAACAATAGCTCATATCTAGGTAATCTCTGGATAGGGCCAAGCATATGATGGGCAAGTGAAAGTTTTGCACATTCATCCATTTTTTGTATTTCATTTACAATAGCTGCAAACCTTGGAATTTTTTGTTGCAAGGTACTTATAAGATTTATCGCATAATCAAAATTCTTAACATATTCAGTATACATTTTTAAAAAAGGAGCAAAATTTTTCATGATATCTCCTATTCTTGGATCAGCATCCCATGCTTTTATTCTTTCTTCTAGCTGAGGCAGCAAAAAGTCATTGTGAAACTTATAAATAGACTTGATATTTGAAAACATGTGTTGAACGGTGTCTGGTGGGAACATTGGATGAGCTCTATTTTCTTGATCAACCCTAAACTGAAATATCTGGTCTATGAGATACAGAACATTAACATAGGTTTTTTCCGTAGATAGTATTTCATGGGCAATGTGTCTGGCTTTTTTAGTTTTCTCATCTATTGAGTTCTTTTTAGCCTGTAATTTTTTTTCTGCTACTAGATCATCAACATGATCTGCTACAATGGCAGAATCAGTTTCAGATGAACGAGTTTCTTCTGATTCTTCATCACTTTCAGATTCACTGTTAGCATAGCTATCATGAAAACTATTTTCAGTGACCACATAACTATGAAAATAAAAAATGTTGTAATTACTTGTGATAGATCAATTTTTACATTATAAAAATTTAATTTTACCTGCTGCTTCTATATTCCAAAACACTGTGTGACATATTAGATAACGTAGCCTCATACGTTGTTTCCTTAGTTGTGCTGTCTTCAGAGTGAACGGCAGAAGCTGATGTTGACATAATAAAAGGCCTAAATCTTGGAAAACCACCAAAACTAGCAAGTCTGTGGAAGGAATGTCTGGGAAATTGGTTGGTTTCTTCTGTTCCTCCAAGGGAATCAGAATCCTGTGAGTTTCCATCTTCGCTAGCTGCACTTTGTAATTCTAATATTTTTGAATTCCTTTGAGCAGTCTTGTCGTTATCACTAGAGACAGGCTTATCCTCATCCTTGTCATCTGTGATATGTAAATCAGTATAAAATGTACTTGAGCCACTCGTTTTGAAGCCAAACATTTTGGTTTCGAATGGCTCTGGAATAAGGCCCACCATCCAGGATGTTAAATCTTTTAACTGACCTCGGGCCATTCTGTATAACAACGGAATTAAATTAGTGTTAACGAACTCTCATTACAGTGGAGATGGTACTAATAGTATGAATGTATCTAAATGGTATGCAATTTAAAAAATTGTGACACGCTGACTGTGTTAATTATCAGTAAACAGCACTTTCATTCTAATAAGCAATATTAGGTCAATGACACCTTTTTTTCCCATACATTTATCTACAAGATTTATAGCATCAATTGCACTATTTATTGAACATGATCCAATTAGATTTTTGTCTTATTCAATCATTGGTTATTTAAAAAAAATATAAGGGCCAAAATATGTTAGAAATTTTGGTTTTAAATATAAGAAAAATAAAATGCTAGTAACAGATAGTAAAAATATTCATTTCAGTTAAAACAATGGAATAGAACATGAAGCTTAACATTAACCATGTATAACATTGATAAAGCATCACCTTCAGAATAAAAGCTGCAAGAGCTCAATTGGCGATGATTCATGTTACAGTAGCACTCAATCATAAAAACATATTCTACATTGAATGCAATACTAAGCAATGGACAAAAATATATGTAAGCTCTTCTAGAATTGTTAGTATTATCATATGCATAACCTTGAATGATTTAAATCTTATTCCCTCATACATTGCAATTTAAAAATTAAGTACACCCATCTACAAGTACTTATATTTTTACAAAACGTTAGTATTTGCTCTGATTGTCCAAATCAAAGATTCAGAGCTCATGCGTTCGTTCGTCCGTCCGTCTTTCACCCACTCTCACAATTCTCCTTAAGATTCAATTACTCAAATATACATAGCTGAGGGGCATCAGTTGTCGAGCGTACTTATAACTCGTAGGTGTTAGCTATGTACTTATTATTGTACATCCTTTAATGAGTCGTGCATAAGGCGGTGCGCGTTCGAGGTGTTAAGTCAAGCGAAGAAGATTAAATTCGGCGAGCTTACCTATGTGTACGATCGGAGAAACATTTCGAGCTGTCGCTTTCATTATTTTGAATTGTTGGTCACATAAAAAACAAGCGCACCTGTCCTGAGTGACGACTGGAAAGTCATCGAGTCACTGGAACGCACTCACGCACGCACATATACACACTCGAAAAGCGCAGGCAGGTATAGGCTGCACAACGGCAACGTACAAACTGTCAGTTTTGACTGGTATTGTTGTCAAAGAAACACTGGGACTCGCTGGAGAAAGGAAAACACGGCAGAACGCGACGAGCGAGCGCAGCGGGCAGCAGTAGAAAATCAGTAGCTGCGTCGTCGTCTCTATACGGCGCGGCGGCCGTACGCGATGCACTCACTAAGGCTGGCGTGCGCGCACTATACATGCCTAGCGTACAACGATCAGCGGCACTGTCTCTCTCTTTCGGTCTTTCTCTCTCTTTCTCTCTCATTGTGGCAGTCTTCGATTTTCCACGCGCGACTACCTATTGCGCATAGCAGGCACTCTTGCTTGACATGTATGTATATAAGCTGCGCGTCTGAAAATGTGTCTCCGCGTCTCTGTGCGCGCGTGTGGGTCTCTCTATATAAACACAATCGTAGGTGATCTGTTTATTTATTTACTCCGGAAACATGCAGCGTGCGCACGACGGCGGCTGGTGTCTGCGGCATGAGTAATTGGAAACTTATGACAGCGCGTCTGCCTATAACGTATATTATATTCGAGGCATGCTTAGCTACTCGTGGCCCATTATTATTTAGCTCTTGTAATCGATGTGGAATTATGGGTATATATACGTACTGCAGAATCGAGTTCACAGGCCACATATAGCACAATACATGTATACGCATATAGCATACATATACACGTACGGGTTCATTGAAACATATCATAAAAAGCTTTCGATTTGTCTCGAGTGGGTCTCGCTTTCTTGCCTCGCTATAGTCTTACGGCGCCGCTCAATTTTAGAATATTTTCATACCATACACCGCTTTTATAAGAATAATAAATCGCGCCATAGGTGAAATTCGCACAGTCTCGAGTGTGCGTATCGTAGATAGAAGCACGTCGCCGATAAGAGAGCCTCGCGGAAAAATAATGCGTGCCATCGCGTTGACGAATGACATTTTTATCAGCCTATTGGATGTCAACGTGAAATTCCCGACAGAGTCCGTGGCCCTAGATACCACTTATTACGAGAGCAGGCCCTGCTCTCGACCTGCAATCCGCGGCTATTCGTGTTCAAATGCACAATATATAATCGTATAATGAGCGTGAGAGAATTTTCATAATACAGCTGCCGCGGATGTGTAAGATAAATTGTGCCGAGTAATGTGTACAGGCGGTACATAACGTTATGGTCTTGACGGGGCAGGGTGTGGGCGGCCCGCCGTAATGTACTCGAACTACGCGTGCGCTCGTCTATGTGTACGTGTGTGTGTGTGTGTGTGTGTGTATGTGTGTATAAAAGCGCTGAATGTTTTATTTATAGATTACGATGATAGGAGCTACTGCTCCAGTGCTGCGGTATATCCTCCACGCATAATGTACGATACGAGCAAGTACGCAGTCTTTCGCGAGCGACGAGTACATTATGATAGCTCGGTCGAAGCGATCATCGTGCCTCCTCCTCCACGATCGGAGTCATTGCAAAGATGCCCGCCGGACATCGAACAAACGCCCTAATCGGACAAATACTCCTGTACCTGATGAGTCGCACGCGACGTATTTCTCGTGTGCAGGGCCCCAAGATATTACAGAGAATTTAACGCATGCGGGTCGAGGCTCGATGCAGTGCTTGGTTAATTTTTACAATTTATCATCGGTAATTATTTAAAGAACTTTGGTCCATTCAAATATGAATTCAATAATTCACGTTGAATTCGAGGTCTTACTTGCTACGAAACATCGTCAACGAGGCACTTTTTTCGATTAATACACTACGCACTAATGCGAGTGGCGACTTATTCAAATGACTCACTATACGTAACGTAATTACGCAGTTAGAATTAACGTGACTCGTGGCAAATTTTTTCATTGTTATCTCACAGTCTTGAGAACTTGAGCGGCTACTATAGCCTCGATTTCTTAGAAAAACGTGCGACATCGCGATGCTGCTTCTACTCGATTAAAAGGACAATGAAACTCTTTGACATTTTTCAACGTTTAAATGCTGCCTTACGTGCAGCGATTTGAATTTCCGCACGTTTTGTCAATTAACAATCTGCCACAGAGGGCAGTACACTGCAGCTATTGATCGGCGACGGTACATACACACATAGCACGTATCCTAATACACAGAGGCAGGAGCAGCAGCAGCAGCGGTGTGGCGGCGACAGCGGCGGCGTCGCGACGACCACAATACTACATCATATATACGTAGCAGATGATATATACCATAATATATACGCGAGTGAATAAACTTGACGTTTCGCCGACCGAATGAATTGAAAAACAACGAAAAAACGACGCTTAAACAAGTGCGTGACATTTCGGAATTCGGTTGTTTGAATCGACACACGCCGAGAGTCTATAACGTTTTTTCGCGATATAAACAGCGAACCTGTTGTTTACGGAGCCGAGACTCGATTATAATAGTAACCTTGCGAGTAGCGAGTCGCCCCCGATAGTTTGGAGCGTCGTACTTGAAATACAAGCTGAGTTTTACATGTGAATCGAGCAAAAATGCAGAGCAATATGACTTCTCCGATTTTGGACCTAAATGTGGATCCCTCGAGGCAGCGGTATCCATTTTGCATAGTATGGACTCCGATTCCTGTGCTAACGTAAAGAACAATTTCACTTTTGTTTACCTTTCCTTGTGCAACTTAGCTAAAGTATCCAACTTTTATATTCTAGATACCTGTTGCCTTTCATCGGACACATGGGTATTGCTAATTCTGGTGGAGTAATAAGAGACTTTGCTGGTCCCTATCATGTTTCAGAAGATAACATGGCATTTGGATGGCCTACACGATATTGGCAACTTGATTATACTAAGGCTAAGGGTAGAGTACAGGGTTGGGATTCAGCTGTACACGAAGCCAGTGAAATTTATAAAGGAAGAATGGTATAATATTTGTTGAAATTACTCAGTGTGTACTGAATATACAAAGTCTACTTATAATCAATTTTTAGCACAATTTACTATGTGATAATTGCCACTCACACGTTGCAAGGGCTTTGAATTTAATGTCTTACGACAACTTAGTCAACTGGAATATGGTCAAGCTAGCTCTATACATGCTGATATTTGGCAAGTTTGTTAGGTAAGTTTCACAATAAAATATTTCAAAATTGTCATATGATTAAAGTTGCATGATTATTAATACAAATCATTTAGTTTTTCAGCAATGGTCAAAACCTGGGCTCCATTTATAGTTATAGTTACTATTATTAGTTTACTATGTACATTGACTTGAAAGACTTATTAAGAATTATTTTTAATTTTTTTATTTAAAAAATCTTGATGTACATACTTATGTAAATAAATGGCTGTTTGTAATCTCTCACAAGTGAATAATGCATGGCAATCACAAAGGCTTTTATAAAAGAATAAATATATTATACTTTATACAAAGATAAACAAACAATTTCATGTGTACAAGAAGAGGTTATAGTTTACAAGTAGTTACTTCTCCATAACTTTAAATTATGTAAGCACTGCAACATAAGTGTTCATATAACAATCACAGGTGTAAAAATCAATGTATGTATATATAAACGGTAGAGCAAATTATTCTTCCTCGTTTTGACTGTCTAACTCGGAGATTATGTCTCTTTCAAGGCTGAATGTATACTCGTAGTCCTTAATATTAATACGCTTAATAAAAGATTCTATTTCATCTAATCTTAGTTTATCAATTATCAAATCTTCATTCATATTCCTCTCCAATTCTCGACAAAATCTGAAAGGAATATTACTAATATCTCCTGCCGGATTATCTACAGAGGCTTGTTTAGGCACATGATGACCTGCTGCTTGATTAGGCAAGGAGTATGGCGTCGCAGGTTGATTACCTATATTATGCAGAGAAGGATACATCCCTGGATAAGTAGGTATCACGTTAGGAGGTGGATCCTGTTGTCGCCTTTCAACGAATATGTAATCGTCGGAAGGTGGCTCGCTTTCTGTTGGGGTTTCTGTCGGGGAATCCCGATGATGTTTTTTTTTGCCGAAAAGCCACGACATTTTCTGAAAATAAACAAATCTCGTATAAAGTTTCAAATTTCCATCAATCAATTACTCATTATATGATGCAACATTACGTACGAAGTAAGGTTACGATTATAATAAGTAAATGATACTACGTTTAACACTTCAGATCAAGTACTGGAGTTTGAAAGCGCAGGTGACATATCAGTTCTAATGTCACAATCTATCGTGATGATAAAAAAAAAAAATAAAGCGTCGATCTTACACTTGCCGTCGTCACTCGTAGCAGTAGCAGGTAGCAACTCACTGACACAAACAAAGACAACACTCGCGTCGCGAATACCAAGTGTCAATTGTGCAGAAACGATATATATAATGCTCTATGATATAGTAAAATATTTCAGGTTAGGTTATTTTCGCGAATTTTTGCACAGATTCATTTTGATATTGTCCAATCAACTCCAACTTCAAACACGTAACGTTGTGGCGTTAAAACTAAAGTGAAGCTGAGACATGATTATTTATCAGTTAAATAGTTATTAGTTCATAAGTTAAATTGGTGTACCTATAAAATCGCTGTCTTAAATTGTATTGGGATTGTTAAATTTATAGATTATGATCGTGATATTGGTAAACGAGTAATTTTTAGAATGATATCTTATGACGCAAAATGAGTATTTTTTTTCATCATTGCATGTCTCTTTTTATAATAAACGATTTTTGTATTATGTTTATTATAAACATGATATAAACATCTCGTTTAAAAAAAAACTAGAATATATTTTTCTCGTTGAAAAAGTAAATAAACTTGTTTTTAGAATCAATAATTGAAAATATATATGGATTAAAACGAAAAATCAGTTCACATGATCAAAATTGTTGATTATTATTTTGGACCGTTAAAAATAATCACAAAAATTTACTATTCCTTGAGTTGAGAATTGATTCTCAACTTTGCAGTGCATTAAAAGCGATGAATCGCTAAAATTGAATCGGTTAAATTTATACAGCCAAAATAAACTATTCGTGCAACTGTTCGTTACAATAAATTTTTTGCCCACGACAGAAAGAGTTTTTCATTCCAGTACATGCCTTTCAAATCGAATGGATACATTTCGAATGTAAACATATTGTTGACAAAACAAAACTTTCACTTTTCTTCTACCCTCTGAGCAAATTAGCGTAAGCAAGCAAAAGTTTAGAGCCTTGTTTGCATTGACGATGTGATTCAAATCTTTTCGTTTTTTTTTCGGCAGTCATGATAAGAGCTTCATAAGAAATTGAAATATTTGGGCGTTGGAGGCGATAAAATTCAAGTTCTATTATACCGATAGAGATATTGCTCCGATCGGATATGCGCGCGATCCACAAGCGTGTAAAGTTTGGCACTATCGACGGGAGATGGCAGGCTTGTGCCGGCGTGATCCGCGGCATACCCAAGTCTGTGAATCGAATTCGAAATGCATAATGCATCGTATATCGTTCTCCACTCCCTGAGTCAAGAAGAGTAAGAAGATAGATGCAATTGTCGCGGGAAGCAGTGTCAATAGCAACACGAAGCAGATCTTATTATGAACTGTATAGCCTGTAGCAAATGTGCACGCGTGGTCGAGGGCGCTGTCGCGGAGACATTGGGAAGTTGGCGCGGAACTCGGATTTTGAGCCTCGGCGGCCCGCGAGCGAATCCAAATTCCAAACAGAGCGTCTTATATGCACACGACTCTGTAAGTCCGTAGTGTATATGTAACGTATACGTGTGCCTCGACGTATACGTGTATGAGTGCGTGACCCTGCCGAGGCCACCGTATCGCACACGTCTACTCATAACGTATACAACGCTGCAGCAGCAAAATGTCGTGGATTCACGAGGCTCGACGACGATTCCGTCGACTGCCCATGTAATGCGCGCGCAGAGCTACTGCTTGCGTCGTCGGTATGTGTAAATATGCACCGACACAGGCGCGCACGAGCTTTAGCTCGTCACGAATCGTATATGCACATACGAACTCATGCGTCTAGTTTGGCGCAGCCTCGCAGTTCCTCTTTCTCTTTTGCTCGTGCTCATTCTAACCTATGAAAACTCGCAGCAAGAGTAGAGCGAGAGGCGAGAGCCGAGAGATCGAGCGTTAAGTACATATAGCAGCGCAGCCGCCGCCTCTTTTCATCGTCGGCCAGGCGCATATACGCACGCAGCAGTGGCAGCAGCGCCTCGACGATGATGTGTGTGTACAATAATGATGCAGAGACGCGCGTGCCTGAGCTGTGCAGGCAGCAGCAGCAGCAGCAGTTATGTCCAGGCCGTGGTTCTATTTATAAACATACACGCTAGGCGCGCATACACACACACACACACACACATACAGAGTCAGCAGACACCGAGCGATCGAGCGATCAGACGACTCGCGGCGCACGCTGCCACTTAACTCGCCTTCTGCAGCACTCTAGTTAAACACGACTCGCCAGTGTGTTTGTTGTCTTGTTTTTTCTGCGCGACCACAACAAAAACAATAACAATAATACGACGAAAACTGTGCTAGTAGTGCGCGTAAACTTTAGCCTGCATCTCGATGGCCTTGATTTCATCGAAAATCGACAACATAAACAACAACAAACGTCGTGGCCTGTGCCGATGAATTGCAGCAGTTGTTGAGGTGCGGTTTTAACTTGCTGCAGCTTTTTACGGGCTGACGAGTGTGACTGTGCTCGACGACGAGACTCGTCGATGTGGGCCCCTCGCGATCGTTCCGAGACTTTACAGCGAGGCTCTCGGGCGGCGTGTTATTAGTCGTCGCACGGGCATCGTCATCGCGCCACATACGTATAGATAGTAGAGTGTCACTTTTGCAGGCGCGCACATACGGGGCGATACAGAGAGATCAGCGTGACGCGGCGATGTTTGCGCGACAGCGACAGCGACGACGACGACGACGACGATGACGATTCAATTGCTTCTGCTCGCATGATGCACGTCGAAGCTGCATGAACGGCAAACGTATATAATATAGTAAAACTCTCTACTCGACGATGCACGGCTCGACTTAATCGGCATTATACACGTATAACATGTGCATTGCAACAGATACGGAGTCGAGAGAAGAACATTTTGAAGAATAATATTTGTTGTTTCTCGCCTCTCCGTTGCCTCGAGTGTCCGTGCTGCTGTGCGCGTATAAAATAATGTATATCTATATAACGCATGTGAATGTGCTGCCACTGCTGCGATAGTATATAATAATAATAATATATATTTGAGCTTGAAAACTCGTCGTCGACGACTGTACCGTTTCATGTTGTGCATCGTTTTAATACACACACACGTGCTCGCTGCTCACACATTCGCGCGCGCCAATACTCGTGCAGCAACAGCAGCAACAGCAGCAGCAGGCGTCATCTATACAGGTATAGCGAGCGAGCTATGACAAAACATCGCACACCAGTGACGACGACCTGCATTTACAGAGCCGTGCGACAGGTGCCTCCTAAATGATGCAGCTACAGCTTCTCTCGGGTACGTATACACAAATCTATATGACAATTATCGCTTACTTTTCTAACGCAACGTCGCTCGACTCTCTTCCTCGTTTTCACTTTTGAACTCTACTTAGTTTGACATCAGTTTCTTAATGTACGTATATTACGAGTTTGACGTTCGAGCGAGGAGACGTCCAAGCCAAAAATCATGTTGCCGTGAGAGACTTTATTTATTGCGAATCTCCTCCATCTCCGTGGCTCCCCGATTGAACGTTAAACACAATCTCCGAGTAGACGTCGTAAAAAGCCAAATTGCGGAATAAAACTGCTCGCTGCGTCCGACATATTAATAATTGTCTGTGCCGTGATTAATACATGCTCGTTCCTCCGTATGCGAGTCATATAGATACATCGATATGCACATACACAGACTCATCTGACACTTGCTCGAGTCGTGTTTTCATCTCTTCTCCCTTCTTCGTTCTGTGCTCCTCTTGCGCTTACGTATAAGCTTCATCGTCTACGTTATTATTCAAGCTTTTGGGGGATATTTGTATTTTACCAGATTTGCGCGCAATTACGCAACGATGCGTGAACTAGCGAGCTTGCAAGCTTCGAAATGATTTTGAAAATCTATCATCGATCGAGAGGATTTTTTTGAGTTTCTCTTAAAATGTTCGCATCGTCGAACGTGAATTCGAGTCCGCGACACGAAAAAGCGCTCGGAATTCAGCAGGCGGGTCTACCCTCGACCATCGCCACTGTGTTTATATTCGCGCCCGCGGGTTGTGCGCGCGCGAAACTAGTCGAGTCACGAAAGTATGCGTGCACGAGGCTACGTATATATATCAATGAAAAACGGCTCGTTGTCTTTTATATTTGCTTCCTTCTTGGTATGCATACATCGATAATTGGATGGCGAGAAATGTAACTTTTTTTATTCCGATTCATAATAATTTGTTATGAAACTCGTAATTGATATAAAAGTTAATCTCGGCGCACGCGAGCTACGAATTTGCGCAATTATAATATTATATTTATTCTTATTCGGCTTCTAATATCTTTCTGTTTTGTACTAATAGTGAGATAGCACGCATCGGGCTTGCGAAATGCTTGTTTTGCACAATTTCTCGCATTTTAACGCGCATACGCGTGCATATGTGTGTGTCTGTTCGTGTTCGCGTCGTCCGACTCACGAGTATCGTCACAGGCTGAAAAGTTGCCACGTGTACACAACTTTCGTATGACTTAAAGGCAGAAAATAAGTTGCATATAATACGTCGCGAGCTAGCACATATTACAAATGGGCCTTAAGGGTTCGCTGCACTCGGCCAAGGTCCATCCGTGCGTCCCTGCGCGCATTAGTCTATTTTTTTTCTCTCTTCTTCGAGCGCCAAGCCGTTTATTCGGCCGGCGAGGCATTCCATCCGAGCTCGAGGTCCTCCATCGGCGAAACCAAGGAGAAAACAAAGTATACTGCGCGCGCGTGCATGTATGTGTGTACGTGCAGCATCGGCAGTGACTGTGTAAATTCAGGATAAAAGAATGCACCGTCGAGAGAAGAAGCAGCATCGGCGGCGCGAATAACCCACCTTCTTTTCGACGTATTTCTTGGAATCAGCGGGCTTGCGCCGTTCCAGTCTTTTTCGTTCTCGTTAAATGCGACTGTACCGTGAAGAACAATGCGGAGAGACTTCCCGAGACCTCAGGGTGTATGAGCGAGCGAATCTTCGAGCCACTATATGGCATTTTTTTTACGCAAGATGACCATTTTAACATGTCTTGTGATCTCGAAAGCAGAGCTTAAATATTATTTCCCTCTAGCAGCCTTTTCATTTTGTTACATTGAAAATTTTTTAGTAGCGACGCTAAGGATCTTACTTATCAAAAATCCATACATAAGTAATTGTAATGGAAGCTACAATCACTTTTTAAAATGTTTGTAAATTATAAACTTCATTTTAATATTTCACGTAAATACATTATCTGAATTAATTTTTCTGTAAATTTTATCTTACTCGGAGTATTTTTTCAATCGGCGACGAAATCCCATGCATTAACTACGTTCGTATAAATGTAGAGCTTACATGTTTCGATAGTCAAAGTCCTGCTGCATAGAAGGTAGTTTAATGAAAAATTATCCTGTTCTGTCAAACGTCTGAAAGTCCGCAAATATGAAAACTATTCAATGTGATAAATTAGAAATTGAGCACTCAAGCTAGGTAAAAAAATACAGCAAATTATAATTTCCCCGACTGTATGTTCACGTATAGTTGTTTCCATTAGCCGAACAAATTCAAACTGAGACATGCCATTTTTTTAATGAATATGCCATACTGCACATTTTCATTAAATTTATTGTGCTCTGTTAAATTTAGATGAAAAATGAGTTGGGTCTAATAGAAACCATTGCATTAAAATTTAATATATTGACTAGTCACAGCCATGTTGTTTCTATCCAATTAACGAGATACCAAAAATCTTTCCTTGCTCAACGAGGAACAGTTCGTAGGATTAGTCTAAAATGAGACTAGGAAGAGAAAGAGAGAGAAAGGCAGCGAAGAACGTATAAAATTAACTCATCACTATTTGACAGTTCAGACGATAATAATCGAAAATACTGCGCAGTTCAACTCGGCCGTTGCAGCTGTATTTATACACACGCTCAAGAGATTAATTTGATTGTTCTTTACTTCTAATGGAAATTTATTTTGCAATTAAAATACATATCAATTCAAAATAGTACTTTTCACGATTCTACTTATATTATCACTTGCTTCATTTACTGAAATTAATATTTGGAGGTATGTTGGACTTTTGAAAACTATAGAAATGAAAATATTTTTACTTTGAGCGAAAAATTGACGTACTTGGCAGATTTTTCAGTATATGAAGTATATATTTCATAACTATCCAAAAAATTGTGTACATACAAATTTAATTTGATATTATGCAGCCATAAAATGCTATTTAAGACTTGATTTTAGTTCTTTAGTTCATTTTAATAAAACAATTAATGCAAAATAGTACATTTTTCATGTCTCATAATATTAATTAATTTTTTCAGTCAATCTTCAAATACTCAGGCGATAGCGAACGAGAAAAAAAGAAAATAAGTAAATGCAGTGTACAGTGCGTTACAAGAAGCCAGAATGTCCAGAAATTGTCCACCCAAAAAAGCTATCCTAGCCAAAGGTTTGTTCTTTTTATTTCGATGAATCACCATTTTTAGCATGTATCTTTTCTTACCTTTTCCGATTAATATACTTTAAAAGTATTTTCTACCTATATAAAACGCAGATTAAAACGCGCCATAAGTTGTACGGTATGATGAACAGAATCTGAGAGTGATAGGAGAATGTAGGTGAATTTTTTGAAGCGATCGAGCTCGTCACATTATTGATAGCCGCCCGGTGCGCGCCAAACCAAGTACACACGTAATGTACACGCGATCGAGCTATTAACGATAACTTTGTGCATGTTAAAAGTGCGAAAATACGTACATGATACGATGTATCATACGTAACGACAGAATACACACGAGTGATTATGGAGAAATAAAAAGACGAGCACTCCTCGAAGGTTGGACTAATTTTAGCGGGTCATCACGGAATAAGCCAAGCGCGAAAGGGCTTTCGAAGCTCGATTTTTTTATCGCCAGCGAATTCACTTATTACGCGTCCTAGTTATGCATTTCCAATCAGTGAAAAGCATGAGGAACGCATCGTCTTGTCACCTCTTCCCTTAATGAGCTTTATACTCAATTAAATATTCAGATAGGGGTAGGAAAAAATTTCAAGTTGGCCAAGTATATGATTTGACTACGTGATCGAAAGAAGATACTTTATAAGAGAGTTTATCAATTTTGATATCGTTGAAGGTAAAAAATAAATACAATGATCTTTTGAAGTATTTCTTAATATTATAAATTATAAAGAATAGAACAAATTTCAAATAGGTTTTCAAATACAAAATGGACACTTTAATTATAGATGCATAAAAATGTAAAAAAATTTTAAATTCGATTTTCAAAAAGACTAAAACAAACCGCTTGAAAGATTATGTATCAATTTCATCTCAGTATTTTTAATTTTTGACTCCATAGACAACGTTTTTGATTGCATGAGTGACTTAAGAGAGTGTGTTGAAAATATATAATAAAAACAATAAAGTTCTTTTAAATTGATTCCGAAACTTAGTGAGTATTGATCTAAAACGATTTACTATGCTCCGCGAGTTTTGCATAAATCTTTAAATCATATTAAATTGAAAATTTCTATGCATCATCTCACACCATATGAAAGTCTCGTTAGCGCACGTTTAACAATTGATTGACAAATGAAATCACGTCAAAGAATAAATGCAGATTTTATTTTCCGTCTAAAAAAATATTGATTATATTAATGTTATATTTAAATCTAAAATAATTATTGTTTGATACATTTTATCATCTGAATTAAAAAAAAACTGCACTTATAAGGTTAATCGACAAAAATTATGGCTTATCTTTTTGCAATAACGATCCGATGCTTTTTTCACCTCAGTATCAAAATCTTTCTTTGATATTTTGACAGTTATCTAATTTAGAACAATTAAATTTGAATTCGTGTACAGATTTTTTAACCGAAAAAATAGTTAAAATTAGTAAACTATTTAGCGAAGATAAGCGTGAATGAAGAGAATGTCAATGAGGTAGCCTTCGCGAGATCTGGCATTGGTGTAAAAAAATGAATATCTATAAATATAACATATCACACGATGAATAGTCAAATTCTACGAAAATTTTTAAACACTTTATAAAAATTTGTCTTTAATTTATTGAGTACTAGGCACTAGGCCGTTCGTAGCTGTCAACATCGCGCCATGTCACGATCTCAAAACGATTAGGATAAAGTAAATATAATATTTCTTGACGTTCTTGCCTAGAAAAAAGACAAAAAGTTATAAATAGTGAAAAAAATCTATAATTTAGAAAAGTTAAAAGAAAAATGAAAATACCTTTGCGAACAGTGTCAAAAATTTTCTGCTGCCAGGCACATTCTCAACAGATCCTCGTTCATCAGCTGACGGATGATTATGTCACAGCAGAGAATCGGCAGCCGATAGCACGTCAGCGACATAGTCTAGGCGCTGAGGGGGTTTCGTATGCATTGGCAGGTCCCGCAAAAAAACAAGTGTTTTTCTACGTATTTTGACCCGCTGAATCCGAATTTTCAACTCTCAACTCGCTCAGATGGTCGAGTAATTTGTTATAAACAAATTAATTGTTTATACGGCTANAACTCCTAAACTATTGAACTTTTACCAAAATAATTTTTTTTCATTTTATTGTACACAAAAAGACAAAAATTTCCTTTTTTTATTCGTCTTGATACGACCAATAGAACCGGAGATATTGTTAAAATAGTAAAAAATAACGATACCGGATAAGGTC
>CACVKI010136988.1:0-30728 GCA_902732785.1 Trichogramma evanescens | reverse complement strand
TCTCGAGATTCATGAGAGAATGGCAACGATATATCTTTGAGTTGTTTCATTCATTTTTTCTAAATAATCGTAAGTATTGGTACTAAATAGGCTGTACATCACGGTAAATTTAAAATTTTAAAATTCCGATCACGGCGCTGGAAAGCTGAGAAAAAATCCTATCAAAAAAGTCAATAAAAAAAATTTTTTTTTTGTTGAGATTTTAGGTACCTTTCCCCCCTTAAGTTTGTTTGATGTATAGCTATTACAGAAACATTAATGACTGACAACATTTCGAGTAAAATGGAATCCAAAGGCATATTCGACTCGGCTGCCAAGTAAATTTTATTTCATGATAACGAATTTATGAAAGTATTATAACATGAGACTAAATCTTATTGAAATCATTTCAGAGTGAAAAAGGAGCCTAGAGATGTGTTACTAACTGATGATAATTGTAAAATAATTGACAAGGCTGTTGGAACTAAAAATGTTCATTTCAAAGAGTTTCCGCCAAAAATTCGGTAAGACTTTATATTTATATGCAACTCACATAGTAATACGAATTTTCATCCAAGTTATGTTTTATTCAGATCCATATGCTTCAAGAATGGAATAAAAACCATGCCAGTAATCTTAAAGATGAAATGAAAATTGATTTTGAATGTGTAAACGCAAAGTGCAAGATAAATTTATTGTCACTTAAAAAAATTGAAGGTAATTCTGACAATATGTAGCAGCATATGAATTCTAGATATGATTACACTAATCAGAATATAATTAAAATAGAACCTTTAGACTCAGTAAAAAAGGAATTTGACGATGACGATGCAAACAAATTGAATATGAATTTGAACTGCGAACTGAAAAAGCAAAATAAAAAACTAAGAGTGACGAACTCACATCGATTCAGTGCATAATTGTATCACACATGAATGTGATGTGTGCGGCAAGACATTTTCATAAAAAGGATATCTCAAAATGCACGTCAAATCAAAGCACAAGGATATCAAATATCCATGCAATAGATGCGGAAAAAAATGCCAACAAGGAATTATCTCAAATCCCACATTGATGAGGTGCGCCATGGTATCAAATGTACATGTGATATATGTCGAAAGGAATTTGCAACGAAGACGTATCTCAAAACTCACATCCATTCGGTACACAATGGTGTTACATGTAAGTGATATATGTTTAAAGATATTTACACATCAAACTTCTTTCAAAAGGTACTACAAGTCATCCCATCATGGTATCACATATGATTTATGTGGGAAAAATTATAACGATCTATCTAGTCTCCGACATTTAAAATCGACACAAAAGCATCACCCGTGCATCCAAGATGGGCGGCAAGACATTCGGACAAGGAAGAAGTCTAAAAGCTCCATCACTATGGGACATCGCTCATACGATAAGATCTAATAATATAAATCCATAAAATATACGTTCAATTGTGTCAGAAACCGAAATGTATAATTAGGTGTATTTTTTCAAAAGACTCAACAAAAGACGAACATCTCTATACCACTTCTCTTTCATTTATATAAATGTAACTTCAAGACGACACGAAAACAATGTCGCGACAATGGATAAATCGTCGGGGACGTCAAGCTCCAATGAATTGCATCGTTTTCAATTAATGTTCAGCACCAGATCCCTGATCGTCAGCTAAAATTTTTCTAAAGACAAATATTATTAATTCTTACATGATCCAACGCATATAAGTATCGGTTTTACTTTGTAGCTCTGTCTAAGATAATATCGTCGTGGGATGATTTTTCGGCTCTATGTTTCGTTCTTCGGTTTACCATTCCAAAAGCTGCTTGCATTTCTGCGGCTGATTTCTCTCATTCCATTCAGTAATTAGACCTTTCTAGACATAAGAGCTGGATAGATTAAATGAAAACCCCTTTATGTGCGCTTTCCCCCCCCCCCCCTGTTGCTTTCTTTGCCAGTTTCGTGCATAGATGTATGAACAAACCTACGATACCTACCTATTCCAAAATAGTCTGTAATATTTATTCTACTACGCATCATAATGTCATATTTTTTATATTATTTGTTTGTCAAGGCGTGAGCTCGTTTTTCGATACTAGTATTGATGGTTGCTAGTGTGAAAAATCAAACAACCTGCCAAAATATATTAAACCAACGTGATGGATTTATCAATTAAAAATGTGTCCTGATAAACTTTATCAATTTTTTTGAATACGAGCTATGAGGGATTGACAATCGATACATCACGTATATTATACATGTAGACCATCATATGGTAGCTATTCAAAAATAAAATCCATTTCGTGCCGCAAGAGCATTATCAACTAAATAAATCGAATTGACTCTGAAATTTGTTTCAGAAGGTATCTCACGTATCGAAATGATGGTCCGAATCGCAACACGTGATATATCGTTGAATTTCCAAACAACAAATGGCAACGCATTACGCGCAATCAGAGAAACAATCTTTTTGTGGCCGAGCACACATACACACACACACACATATAATATATCTACATTTATGTATAGGCATTATAATATGTATATATTGTACATATCCATACGTGTTTCAAGAACTGCGCATTAATACTTTGCCCGGTCGCAAATTGCTTCTCTATACTCCGTCTTCGAAACCTATTGAAGCCGAGGCGCGCATTTGTATTATTACGACGCGCTCATAAATTTATTGGTGCACCGAAAGTTAAAAGAAAGGTCTAGATTGAATCGGTTCTTGGCTTGGCTGGACCCTTCGACACTCGGCAGCAGCTTCTCACATGCGCGCACCGTAATGCGCCGCACAATACAAGCGGTAATTGGCCGCCACTGCCACCGAGTACATGCCGATTTCGATGGCTATTTAGAGCGATCATCTCTCGCTCGGATCGCGTCGAGAGCTCTCCGTGCATCCTTTGATCCGTCGAGCAAGTGCGCGCCGCAAACGGATCGTCAGCCGCGGCGCACGCATCGTAGGCCACGAACGTGCATGTATATCCTTGAACACACGCATGAAAGATGCGCCTCGTAGACCGCAGACCAGATATTGAAATGGAATCACGCCCGCGCCACACGGTGTATTCCTTGAGCTTTTCCCATTAAGCGTAGCTCACGCGTGTGTGCGTGCCTACGTGCATGCAACACTGCTACTACCACCTATATACCACGTAGTCGCGTATGCCTCTTGTGCATACGTATTACCACCGGCACATATATAATTCCATGCCGCTCACTGTGTGTATGGACCATACCTGCGTACATACGCGGCCCAACACACAGAGGAGATCGCGCAGGGCTGTTATTGAAAACGAATTATATCGACATGAAAAAGTCATGACTCCCTTTTTCCTTTGGCTTGCGTGTACCGAGCGCGATTACTCCGATTATCAAGTCCTCGTGCATAGCAACGGGACTCGTCATTGCCCATATACCATACGTAACTCCGTGTGGGTGCACTCGTGCTCGAGTGCAGGAATGGGTACGTTCATGCGTAGTACTCACGCGGATTCATGCCTATTAGTCAAGAAATCTATCATTCATAGAAAATTTTTATTAAAAAAAAATGTTTTTTTGCAGAATAAAAAATACTTGTAAATTCTTCGGACCACTTTTAAAAGAAGTTACTATTGTTATTTTTCCATTTGATGCTTATTGAAAGAATTCAAATTCGTCGAACCCTCGACAAATAACAATTTTTGATAATTTTTCAATAACTTTTACTTTGACGAAAAAATTGAAAGTCTTAAATTATGCAATGAACACTTTTTTTTTATATTGCTTCCTCACGATGCTCTATATAGACTTGTCTCGTACTTCCGGAGGAGTCTGTTCATAATTATTACAATTAAAAGATCCAAACCATTCTTACTTAGTTAATAAAAAAACATACGCAAGCAACATAAATAACAGTTTAGAGTATTTTATTATTCTTCAAAAATTAAAAGATATTCGTATACAACATTTTCTACAATAATGTAGTGTACTCATGTGATTTTAAAAGTTTTTTTTGCATCAAAATGTAATCATATACTAAAAATTGGAGAACTTCTGAACTGTACTAGCTGCTATATGATTTGTGACCAATCTCACATTCGAAATGGTTTGTCATAGTAATGTACTGAAGTATCGTGAGATTTTTGAGTATTCTTGACGACAAATGACTTGCGACAAAAATTACATTCTAATGATTTACTATGATCGTGAACTGCTGTCACGTGACTTATATGAACATACTGGTTTCCCAATGATTCGCGACAAGTGTTATACTTGAGTTTGCTCCGATTATGTACTGCCACAATGTGGTTTTTTAGTGCATTCTTGTATCCAAATGATTTGTGGCAAGTCTCACATTCGAAGGGTTTTATTCGATTATGTACAGAACTCAAGTGTCTATCGGAGTTCTTCTTACTGGAAAATGATTTGTGACAAATCTCACACTCGAAAGGTTTGATTCGGTTATGTACAGAACCCAAGTGTCTAGCAAAGTTCCCGTTGCTGAAAAATGATTCGTGACAAATATCACATTCAAAAGTTTTGCTAAATTTGTGTACTGCATGTATGTGTTTTTTTAAGGTTTGTTTGTATCCAAATGATTTGTGACAAGTATCACACTCAAAAGATTTCCTGTGATTATGTACTGCATTAATGTGATTTTTCAAGTTTTGCTGGTATCCAAATGATTTGTTGCAAATTTCACATCTGTATGGTTTAATGCTCTTGTTTGTTGAAAGAATACGTGTTTTCGGATTCGTTATTTTATGAGTTTTTCTACCTTTCTGAGATAATTTGGTTTTAGTTCTTTTTTCAAATAATTTAATTTCCTCGGATTTTTTAATTTCCAATTGGGGATTCACTTGAAACTGACGGTTATTGTCGTAATTGAATCCTCTTTTCAATAAAATTGTTAGCTTTTTTTCATTCACGTTACTGGTATGAATTTGGCTTTCCAATTCAACAATCGGTTGAAAACTTTGACTTTTAATTTTACAGATGCTTGTCAGAAGAGACGTCGGTTTAGGTTTAACGTCTTTGCAATCGGAAACTGCAGATATTTTGTCATCTATCTTTTCCAGAAATACAATGGCTTTATCGATGTGAATCGCCTAAAATTAAAATTGTGTAATAGTTTTTGATAGTGGGAAAATGAAACATAATTCAAATCATTGAACTTACTGGTAATTTATTAAACGGCAATGTTTCTACTTTTTTGGCTTTGCGAAAGTCCGCCGATTCAATATTATAATTGTCGCCTACATCTAATTGTCGCCATTTATCGTTAGGTTTTTGCTTCAACCTAAAGAATAATAAAGTTTGATTATGCGATCGTTTAAAAAAATGTCAAAGCATGAACACAAATGTTTATACCTAACTGCGTTTCCTCTGGTTTTCATCACTCGCTCGATTATATGCAATCAAACACTATGATTTTTCACTATTGGCACTGAAAAAATATTCGAGGTTATACGCCTCGTGTAGCCAATACTGCACCTCGTTTTAAAACACACGACCTATGCTCCTTTACTTATATTTTTTGTAAACACTCGCTTACTGCAGGAATTTCGCTTCTCGATAATGACTGAACGCGCCACTTGTATATTAGCGAGGTGACCCTGCAATCGTGATAGCTCCTTGGCGTTACTTCCCCCTCTATCGTCAACTGTCCGAACGCAGTTATGTACTGCGAAATATTTAGGCACTCGCGTGTCATTGACACTGCTCCAAAATTGTAATAAAAACTTCATTCGTGTAGAAGCACGATTCGCATACCCACACGCGCGATTTATGCGGAGAAACATTCGCACAAAACCTTTACAATTTTAGTTTGCCACTTTGTTTGTAAAGAATGTGTTTATAATACAATTCAATACATGAACAGGTAGGTATGATATGACATAAATGTTTCATGCATAAGTGTACTTTTCCGTGGTGTGTCATGTTGTGCAACGTGCGCGCCAGCATCTCGTACTTCTCGTTTGGAATTGCCACGCGATCATCAGTTCAAAACGTGACGAAGCGAGTAACTCGTATAGTTCGCCGCTGCAACTCTCAGTAACGTTTTACGTAAATAATTGAAGTGCACAGATATCCTACGTTTCTATGCACACTTAATTTTTTGCTCTCGACACTCTCGCAACTCGACTGATTGCTCTCTTTATCTATCTCTCGCTTTCTTTCTCTTTCCTTTGCCCTGTCTCTCATGATGCAATACGTTTAATAATACACTTATGCCTATTACAGTACGCTACTCCATTATTTCTGGGCCTTATTATTTGTTTATGAATTCATGTAGGACATGTGAATGAGATTTAAGATAAAGCCATGCTTTTCTTAACTATATCTAGAAGAGGCAAATTATTGCGATCAATCATTTGGAAACACCTGCTGCATATGCTCAGATAATGCATTTTTATATGCATGTGAACAGCACTATTATTTTTTTATTGAAAATATTACGCATTTGATCAGATTAATTCATTTAAGAAAACTTTTGAAGAAGTGTTCACACTTTTTGCATATTCGCATCTATTTTATTATTGGTGTAAATCATCTATTTAATTAAAATGCTTGCTAATATTTAAGATTTATTTTATTGTATAATAATCTTGAAATTCCTCAATATTATGTTTAATTAATTTTCATTATTACTGTTCTGAATCTTTCACTACTAATTTATTGAAAACGTTTGATATTTGAATAAAATTTAGTTGAAACAAAGAAAACCTTAAAATGACTCAGTTCGCATGCGAGTTGCAATAATGAGTTTTACATAAGAATCGTCTCGTCTTGCGCAGGAGTGCAGGACAGGCGCGTACAGTGCGGGCAAGACGGCCGCTTAACTCGAAGGTTTGAATTAGCTCCGAGACGAGGCAGGCATGTCATTATCGAAAAAGCGAGCAATCGCATATGTGTGCATAGTACACGTACACACAGGCCGAGTGCGTGCCACGTACGAGTAGTGCACACATGCGATCGAATACCTGCGCGGGCGAGTAAGAGAGGGCTTATTTTTTCCAGCTCTCACTCGATGCTATTAGTCCTTCCCCGCGCGCGCACAACCTTTTTTTCCACGTTCGACGGGCTTCGCGCCGGCTCATCCGCCTCCACTCTCTATACACGCAAATAGCTGTACGCGAGCAAAAATCACACATCCTGTCTTTCGCGCTCGGCTCGTCTCGCCTACACGCTTCAAACTCGATTTTCCACGATCGACTCATAGCGCTACTGCTGCTCGCTTGTCGGGGCTCTGCAATCTAATATAAGTGAATGTACGCCTTATCGTATTTACAAAGTACGCGCGAGCATGGCGTGCGTATATAGGGCGCGCTACAGCATCGATGCTTTGATATGCTCCACTGTAACGTCTGTTCGTGAATCTGGAAAATCATCGTTTCTTTGCACGTTCTTCGAATTTCCTTCTCTCTAACCTGTCTAAGGCAATTTTTTTTCTCGAATCATTCAACTTCCCTAATAAACCTGCAAATAGTACCATTTACACCATTGCATTTTTTTCTTTATCGAGTAAACACAACCGGCGACGACAACTCATGATATTTTCTGTATCAATTATGTTGTATACTTTTACTTTTTTTATTAAGAAAGCATACTTCATCTGTTATTTCTAATTGGATTCACTCACTCATCAGCCTAGAATTTGCGTGCATAGAGCGAATATCTTACATACTGAAACTGCGTGTACTATTGGTGTATGCTTGCAGGTAATTTGTCGACTTGGCAAAGACAATTCCTCGCATAAATGTCAGATATATGTATCTAAAATTACATTCCAGACTCTAAAGCTTCGCGATGCTAGTCTAGTTAATTGATTTACTAAACGTAAAGTTTTTTCATACAATTACCACGAAGCAAAAAATGATCTCTCCCTTTTTTAAACGAATTATTTTCGATCACTTTAAAGTAATAACATATTTCCCAAATCATCCGAATGAACAGATAATTGTTCAATATTATTCTTACGTAACAGCTTGCACACGAGATCATCTGCCACATCTAATGTCGAAAATGAAACGAATTTTTCTCTCGTTTCGAAGGTGCAAAATATTAGCACAGAGATGAGCATATTCGCCAGTCGAGTTGCCACTTGACTCAGCTTGTATTGTATAATGCGATTCAGCAAGGGCTGCACTAAACTGTATATAGGATGAAAAAAAGAAGCGATCGGCTGGATGCACACTTGAGCAGTCGAGGCACACAATCTCTCGTATCGCCGAGTTGTAAAGTGCATAATATGCAATGATCGCGATAGCGTCGGGGCTTAAACGTGCCGTGTATACACGACGTGTATAAGTGTAAGCGATAACCTTTTTACGTCGTATTTTAACGTCAATTTTTCGAGAAGTGAAGTTTTAACACTCTATTACTGGTGGCTCACGTTCAAGAACTCACTCGATAGTTCCCCCCACCGAGTTAGACTGTGAGCATATTTAATATAGAACGACTAGTCTCTATGTATAGTTAAGCTATATCAAGAAGCGGGTTAGGGCTTGAGTGAAAGAGAGCGACTTTGACAAGAATTTCTCTCAACATTGCATTACAAGTATTCAACAGTTTTGAACTTTTCCTACCCTGGCTAGAACTGATAAATAAACAGACAAAAAAATAATTAGCTGCATGCGCCACTGACCACTACATGTAGCAGAAGTTGAGTAAACAAGTTGAGTACAAAAGGAATAGATGACAGAAAAACGAATTACATACATTTGAAAATGTTGTAGTTTTATTTGCTCCTGAGAAGCTACTCAGTTTATTAGTCGCTGTATATTTTTTCGCTCGAGTTTCTGCAAAACTTGACGAATTCGAACGATTTCCTGCCTAAAGAGCACAAGATGAATTCTCAATAAATTTCTTTGGGCATTGCGTTTATATAAGAATTTGATACTGTTACTCACAAGAAAGAAAGTCCATTTTCTTACATGCTCGTTTATGTTTGAGTGAGTTACAATTATTCGACCAGATATGCATGCGAAACTATTTACTATTGGCCTGCATGGAATATAATAACGGAATTAAGGAAAAAAATATTAGCCCAACAATGGCTATTCAACGGATTGCGAGAGTAATTATAAACGTGCTTAATCAATCATCGATCTTGTTTGTATCAGATTCCATTCATGGATACGCACACTGACCTATTTTCCCTTAGACACAATGGATTCATAGCTTTTTATTTTGAATATTGGTATATTTTCTTATTATTTGCGAATTATCACACGTGTATGGGTAAAAGGCATTTGACGAAATACTCGCACGCGCGTAAGATGACTAGTACACAATACATACAGACAAAAGAATCAGCCGCGAGGTTTGGTTTAATAGCGGGTTCGTTATAATTAGAGTATTCGGTCAGCTTCGAGAAAAAAGATAACGACGAGAAAAGTCTGAAAATCCAATCAGTCTCTCGTCGCGAGTGCAGAGGTCAGTGTTTCGTCGGCGCTCACGACCCGGACGTAGTCCTCACATGAGTTTCCAAGTGTTAAATTACCCCCCCGGGTTCGCGAATAGTTCGTCCGATACGGCGTGCTCCGATCAGCTGTGTGCACGCGAGCGCGAGGCATCACTGCGAGGTTCTCTCTCGGGGCCCGTCTGACAATGCAGAGCCCACGAAGAGATAAGAAGAAACAGGCCCAATGAGTGCACAATATCGGCGATGTGAGTGTGTATGTATAAATGCACATGCATGTATGCACATGCAGAACGAACGCCAAAGCTGCAGAGCACTGCAACGCCCTCCGCACGCTTATCTCTCACACCATCCACTCTTTAAATTGTTCGTGATTACTCCGACCGGCTGTTCTTCAATACCACACGCGTTTCGTCTTATTTTTTGCCGCACACGCATCAAGCTATATTAATTATATCATGTGAGCGCGTATGCACCGTATCATCAAGATCGACTCAGTTTTTATATTGAGAGGAAAAATTTATTTCGCACCTCTAAAAGTCAATAAAATTGTATGATCCCTTTATAATTATCATTTGGTACGACTTATTTCTTATAGCACATAATATACAACAAATATTCGTCTACATGATGTACTACCCAAGTGCCTATTGACGATAAATCGCGAACAACGGCCAAGTGACCAAAAACAGACCATTTAAAATGTTTCAAAATACATAACCATTAAGTAGCTTGTATTTTGACCTTAAAATAACCATTGGATTGTATCACAAAATTTAGATTAATCTTCAATCACTTTCAATGGTAATTAAAACTTCCACTACTAGATTATTTGTAAATCTGAAAGTGGCAAAGTAAAAATGATTGTCTAAGTCAAAGCATGGTTTTTTAAAAATCTATTTTTTATAAAAGTTCTTATATAATACGCATGTTTTATTTTTAAAGCGCTATTAGCTGCATAGAATTCGTATATACACCGTAGAGAATTTCCAAAAAGGATGAGTAGACGTTGGCGGCGGCTCCTTTACCTGACGTATACGCGTGGTTTTTTCTCTTGCGCAGGGGGTGCAAGAAAAAAGCCCGGCTGCCTTTGACGCGTGACGACCTCGCTCACACACGTACACACACATACGTACCCGATCCTTTAGCTCGCACACGGCGTAGCCGGCCTCTTGCAAGTCTCGCTATTATTATGATGACGCGACGCTGACGATGCGGTCGATTGCGATACTCCGCGGTGGTGAGATCAGAGGAAATGTTTCAGCGGCAGCCTCGGCTCGGCTACATAATAAACCTATAACTGCTACATAATACAATCTCGACTTTCGGCTCGACCGTCGTACATACAACACATCTGTATGGCTCCTCGCGATTCTTAATTTGTTACTGTCGGTTATTACAGGATTATTGAGTAACGAGCCTCGACGCGTGTGCGCTCCCTGTTCCGTAAGGGATCAAGAGTCGTGATACGGTCTTTCGAATCGTGTGCGCATGAGGCCCCGGCGCAGCCGAGCCACCATCGAGCGCCTACTCGGTTTGCCGGCGAATTATTTATTACACATATGCATGTAACAAATAATGATGTTTTGCCGTTCGATTGCGCTTAAAGACCCGCACACAAGACCATCTGCGCGCCTCTCACATTTTAATGCTAGTTCTGATTAATAAGATACACAAAGTGCATTTAATATTGCACCAATCTGCACCAATTACCTTAATTGCATTTGTTCTCGAGCCATATCGTGTTTTCATCTGTTTGGTTTTCCAAGGCGTCATCGGGTCATCAAAAAAGTCTGCAGCCGCGAGATCCGCGCAATTTCACTCGACTCGATCGTTGTTACAAGCGATGCGCTGCCACACTTGTAACTGATTGCCCGGTGCTGATCGCAAGTCAATACGGCCATTGCGTCGATTTATCGATTTATATGCAGACCTAGCCCATTTCTCTCTCCATCTCTTTCTCTCTCTCCGGCTCAACAGCTGGTATCCCATTTAATCCGCGCTCCTATAACCATACATGTATTTTATACTCGTATCATCATACACGGAGCTATATACGTAACTGACCTTTCGCGCGGCTGGATCCGCGGGGCTGGCGGGCCACAGGGTCATCGGATCGATGATCGTGGAATGGTAACGCGGGCTCCTCTTATATTAATCACGTGAACACTGCAGCAGATTCACGGTGCCGATTTCGACTTCCTCCTGCGCACGAACTGAATATATATACACCGTAATTGCTCATACATATATATATAGGGATCGTGAAGAAAAGAGCTTTGCTTTAGACGCGACAATGCGCACGATATGGAGTACGATTTGACAAATAACTCGATGCTTAATTTAGTACTGATAAGAACGATATTATGGAAAGCTATACAGCTGTGACTATTCGTGCACAGCAGATATAGGCAACGCTTACTGTCGGAGCCGATATATCGATTTATATGCCGAACCGTGTGCACTTCTACCAGTTTTGAACGATCGACATTTTTTTCAAAGTCGATCTTACTAGGCATCTTTGCGTACTTTTAGTAAATAGAAATTTTTAAGCATATTTTCCTCCACACAAAGAATCATTTTTTGAATTTCAAAGTTTTTATAATCCTCATCATTATACTTAACATATTATATTATTATTTTTTTTATAAATTCGCTAAATTACTAATTTAAACATACATACAATAGTTATTATTAATTTAATACTTTTGAAATTTAAAACGTCAAATTAATTGAATTTTTTGATTCATCGTTAATGCTTGTACTTAAAGATGAACTTAACATTTTTATTTATTTATAATTTTATTTATTAATTTTCATTTATACATAATCATCTCTATAATTCGCTAATTAAAATTTTTTCTTTGAATCGTATCGTTTTCTAAATTAGAAAATTAAAAATAACAAATACTATTGTGAAGATTAGCCTGCTCAAAGAAAGGGAATAAATTCAAAATGATTAATATAGTTTTCTGAATAGCCTTTATGGTGTTAACCGAGTAATCTACGAAGGGTATAGATCAACTTGAAAATTAACAACTTCTAACCTTGCACTTTCATTATCTCCGAAGTTCGAGACAAGGTCAAGATCAAAGCTAAATATTTTCACGAAGTTACAGTGATATTAAGTTGCCATGCACGCATCAATGCCAGAAGATCATAGTTTTTTTTTATTCATTTTTTAAAATATTTTCCAAGAAAGATAAGTAAAATTTATTTTCAAATTTGTTCAAATTTGTTTAAATTTCGAAGAAATTTACTCAAATCACAATATTTCCTTACTCTGCGTTTAGTTTGCGCTGAATAAAAAATGTCTAAGCAAAATAACACACGAGATACACGCGTGCGAAGCAGGCATATAGTTAAGAGTTATTGATATAGTTGCTGGAGCAGCAGCAGCAAGTGGATCGAACTCCTCTTGAACTCGAGCCTTTGTTGAACGTTTAGGGCCCTTTGTTGCACTCTTTCTCTTTTTTCACCTCTTTCGACCGCGTGTGGAAACGGCAAAGCGAAGGCTTCGACTGGCTTACACATACGAATAAAAGGAAGCAGAGAAAGAGAAGAGAGAGAGCATGAGGCAAGAGAGAAGATTTTTTTCGTTTCCGATAAACGGCACACGAGGCGAATTTCCTCCTCCCACGTATTTTTCTCTCATTTTTTTCTTCAACTCGTACTCTGCGGTTCTTTCTCCCTCATGCATGTGCTCAATTGCGAATATGTGTGCATATCGGAGGGAGAACTACGTCGTTTTCCAGCAACTAGCCATACACGGACTCTTTCCCACGATGTATCTCGAGACCACTCGAGAAGCAGTTCGATCCTCGGCGAGCGTATCGATTCTTCCGACTGACTTCCGTGCTGCCACACGCCAAAAACGACATACTCACTCTCTCTCTCTCTCTCTCTCTCTCTCTCCCGTACGCGTCTTTTTCCAACCGACTATCTGTTTTTCAGACCTCGAGCCAAAGGGCCTATACCTTTGATCGGCCTGCTCCTCTTCTTTCTCCTTCTCTTGGTGCTGCCAGCTCTCTTTGCGCTCGTGTGAGTGCACACGACCGTACGAGTACGTGTATACATTTGTTCAAGCGAGACCATCGCATGCTTTCGCACTTTTTTTGAGAGACAGAGCGAGGCCAAATAAGTATGTGAAATTGCTTCGGGGTTACTTACTATACTCTTCTTCTGACTGTGTGAGCTATGCTATACTTACGCCATTGTCGGATGTGCTTAATAGTTGTGCTCATTGATTTCCAAGCGCTAATATGCTAGCTGCCATCCGAGGCAAATTATATTATCAATTCACCTATGTTATCTAATCTTAGACTTCCCGTCCAATTAGATATTCTCGAGCAATTATTACGAGGTGCAGCTAAATCTGTATCGTCGCGTAGTTTGATTTCGGAAATACCCTGCAGGAAAACGGAGACATCTTATTACATAAAAATTACGAGTATGTAAATTATGGATTTTACTTCGAGCCGCACATGCAGTTGGTTCTCGAGATAAACTTGTCAAACGTAAGCTTATGAATTGCCAGCAGTTAAGACCTACACGCTCATAAATGATAATGTACTTGTACAGAAAGCGCCACGATCATGTATCAATGTCAAATAGCCTTCAAGCACTGGCTATACACATGTTGCAGATGCTTATCGATTTGAAAAAGATATCGTTGCTTTGTCGATCACTCAATCATTAGTAAAAAGTAACTGTGCAGGTATACGAAGCAGATACTGAAGAGCCCCGTGCCCAGGCGACCTTTATAACAAACTCCTTGGGGTTTATTGATGGCTAAGATTTTTACTCTATCCCGTAATTGGCTTGTTTTTGGATATTAATATTAATGTTGCAAATACTAAATGCATTATAAATAACCTGAAATTGACAATATTATTTTTCCATCAAATTTAGACCAATTTTCAATACAAACACTTTGAATATGATAATATACCACTTTCAGTCTCCACCACATAATTTTATCTGCAAATCTACAAGTAGAAGAGTCAAAATATGTGCATAAGTCAAAGTATGATTTTAATAAAATGTTAATTAAAGGAATACTCTTTTCTAAGTAAATAAACAACGTCATCCATTGTGAAACGGTTCTCCATTCAATTCTATTTATATGGTACAGATAAAAAATCAGTTTCCGAGAGAAAAGTGAGAAAATAATGGGTAAAGAGAGCACACAAGGCAAAGGGAGTCGTTTATATGCCATACGAGTTACGCGCTCGCACGAGTCGAAATCTGGGCTTTTTCTCCCAGCCGATAGTTATACGCTTGCGGGAAAACCTAATCTTCCAATTTTACGATATCTCTCGGTTTCTTCGGAGCTCCTCCGCGCCGCGCATCGCATCTCTCTCTCTGCAGCGAGCGGCGATAGAATAATGTAGTGTGTGCGAGAGACGCCTCGAGCCTTCGATTCGCTTGTATAAAGTAGAGCAGAGAGCGCAACGGCAGCAGCATATAAGTAAGAGAGATTACACGACACGGCGGCGGTGCGGCGTCGGTGCGGTGCGGCACAAGCTAAAGTGAGCAGAGAGAGAGAAGTGAAGAAGCGCAACAGGTGCGGGGGAGCCGCAGCACATACTCACACACAAGGCCAAAAAGAACCTCCGCCCTGCGACGAAGACGACTACTTGCTACCGAGCTACTGCTTTGAGCTCGAGGCTTACACAAAATCTCAATGCAATTCGATGTACCTGCATGAGGTACTGTATGTGCCGATAACGAAAAACATTACATGGAAATTTATGGAATATTATGACTTCATAAGACACTCGTTTCATTTCATGTGTACATCTCTTTTTTTCAGGTAAATGGTAAATTTTTTTCTCAAAAGGGCAGTATCGATAGCAGATTTTTTGACGTTAAGATTTTCAACGTTTAACAACTATTTCAACTAAATTTAATTCATTTAAATAATCTCTAATTATCGAATCTCTTCATATCAGATAATTGCATGGAAGAGCCTGTATTTAAATTTTTTGACTGTATCATTAACACCTAGAGTTTGCATAAGAAACTTTGATTTTGGTAATTAACATTCAAGCTAGAACCAACACAATTTTTGTGCGTGTATTATATAACCGTGTTACAAATCACAAATTAATCAGTAACTTTTATGGCTCTTTTCATCAAAGTATGTACCCTCTATTCGTTTCAATTCGGAAACTGCATATTTTATCCTCCTCGGCGAATACGTGTGTATAAAATCTTGCGTAACCCACTTTTTCGCTGTCGTTTCTCTCGTGGAAAGCAACTATAGCAGTACGAACGAGGAGCAATGAGCTGCTTGCGTGGCACAGGCAAATCTTTATGTATCTTGTAGCTGGCGCTCGCAGAAGATAACATGACAAGGGGATTATGTTCACAAGGGGTTTCTTTGACCGTTAGCTTCTTGCTCGATGTACGTAAGCGTATGTCGTGTGGCTCTTTACGGAAAGTATACCGTGATTTTGGCGTGGTGATGCTAAACCACGACACTCAAACGATTCGCCCGTTCTGACACTTTGCTGCTGCTGCTACTGGCGAAAATGAATGAAAAGAGAGGACTCAAAAGCAAGAAAGCAAGGCCGATATCGTTGTAAGAAAATAACTGCTGTCGAAATGCAAGATAAACTTGAAATTAAATTGATCCAGACATAAACATCGTTTTTTGCATTAAAAGTTGACCAATAAATGTTATCTATTCTATTGTTACTATTATTTAACAATACTCAACTCAATATCAAGGTGCCACAATTCCTCACTCCTTAAAACTGATTGAGCCTACCATTAAAAACCTCTACCGTACCCTTTTAATCGTTTTCAATCATCGAATTTTTTTTCAAATTATGATCAATTAAACGTTGATTCAATTTTTGATAAATATAAATTAGAGCCTAAAAATACGCTTATTACAAATTACTATAAGCTTTCTCTAATAAGTTAGTAAGCCACGTTCTTATCGAGTGAAACATTAAAGGGTATCGGATGAATAAGTAGGAGGGAATCGTTGTGAATGAATTTTGTCCCTAACCTTTCTTTTTAAATGGAGTGAGAAAATCTCTTTTTTGAAAACTTTTTTTTGGAAAGGAGAAATCTTATAAGCACCGTCAATCTATTCATATCTTTTGCGAATGTTATGTTCATGGTATGCAACTCGATGATGGTTCAACTGGTACCTGATAAGGAAATTTTTTTACTGTTTGGATACTTTATTAACTTGACATTCTTGTGCTTGACTCAGTAGTGAGCAGTATTTCAAATTATGCTGATTTCCATTGAATGTCAAATCTAATTTGAAGTAAATGTTTCTCGTTTGCTCGAAATCAAAAATTTGAACCTTGGAACAACTGTTTTAACATACCTCATTCGTAATCGAACTATAGTATTCAGGTTTTAGTTCTACCGCTTGAGTTATTTGACAATTTCAATTGACGCTGCTTAAAACAACGGAGCGCAAATATTCTCCAAGTGGCACCTTGTGCACTGCAGTTACTGCCGCTGCCGCTACGCCGAGCAATAAAGCAAGAAAAGAAGAAGTAGGAGGAGGATGAGGAGAAGAATGTGCAAAGTGCATTATTTATCATCGCATGAACGTGTATACACAAACGTTCGAGGTCGAAGTCCTGTAGCTGGCCGTGCTACGAAGAATCGACCACTCACGCTGCTCAGCGGACCGCGAAATCGATGCTCACATATGAACTGGCAATGGCTGAGAGTCATCAGCTTTCTCTCTCTCTTTCTTATCCTCCTACCGCACCTTTTTCGCTCATCGCTCCTAGTCTTTCTCAGCATTTCCCTTTTTCCTATTTAACTTTTGTCGTGTCTTCCTTCTTGAAGGCGATCTACAATGCACTTGTTCATTTAGTACTTTTGCACTGATGTAGAATATTCTAAATTTTTATTTTCAAGTCATGGGAACTTTTTTTAATTATTCCATCCATTTTATATGAACTCAAGATAGTTACAGAATCAGAAAAATTTAAGATATTTAAAAAAAATTACAATCAAGATTAATCGACTGAGAGTTTTAATATTATATAATATATCAAAATAAAAAAAATAGTTAGTTGCATTAAGATGTTGGTCCTTATGCAGTACGACAGTAGTGGCTGTTATATCGATTAAACAGTGGCAAAATAGAGTTTGTTCAAGGAAAACAGGTCTGACGATCTCGCAAAGGCAAAAAGTCGTGTATAGACCGGCGCGCAGCGAAGAGCTGCATCATGGAGAAGCGATTGTGCATGAACTGCTGCAGCTACACACGTGTGCGCCGAAGAATTTATCGACGCTGTAGGTATATAAGTGACCGCCGAGACGTACACATATACACGCACGTGAACCGACCGGCCAGACAGCATATATGCACAAAAAGACCCCAAGGAAAAAACAAAGCTCGTATGGCCGCGCACTACAGAGTAGGTGTATGCATCTATGTGTGTGTGTGTGTGTTCTCTCATACGATATGCGCACACGATGAATACTACAATACGAGAGCATAAAGTCACGACTCGGGAAAGCGGCCATATAGTATAGGACGATACATTATACATATGTACGTGCTCGCTCTCGCACATTCAATGCACATAAGCGACAACCAGCTCAGCTCTTCTGAGCTCGTATTTATGAATAGACACACTTATCAAAAAGTGCGGTAGCTCGTAGCTGACAAAGTATAAAGGCTTCGAAAAAATCTACTCTTTTTGAAGAAAAAGATTATAGAGTTTCGTGCATATAGATTCGGGGAGATTGAACAAAATAACCAGTACGTAGGAATGTCGTTAAAAAATCATTTTAATTATTATGAATACACAATTCGAGTAAAAAATACATGTTACAAAAAACAGTGTAAAAACATACGTCAATTTAGCCGATTAAATAGCATTATTAAAACTGGCATACGTCCGATGCGTAAGCTCCTCTCAAAAATCCTGCATACATAAATAATTACATTTACGCATACAACGTGTATGTAATCCTCTTCGGTTGCTCGTTTCCAATCACCATTGTGTTACGAATACGAGAACGGAGAAAAGTCAACCGGTTGACAGCTGCACGTGCAAAGGCATCGCGAGAGTCCCGAAAAAAATGATTAAAATTGCGAGTGAAAGAAAAAACTATTAAAATACACGTAAATACATTTGCCTCGAATAAAATATCAAATATATCAATTCAATACAAAATACGCATAAACTTTCACGCACACGCATATATGCACATATTTATATTATATGCTTTATCATACACCGCTGCCTTATTTGCAGTGTTTGAAGCGTTGTCGCCGACGCTACGATTTTGATCACATACATGAGGCGGTTCCAGCCGGATCAAGTCCTCCTAAGGCACTCCGCCCAAACTGCCGAACTAAATATGGTAAACTGTAAGAAAACATGATGACATATTTTTATAATCGTATGATCTTTCGCGACTCATATAAGTGTTTGTACGGAATGCGCTAATTTGCAACTCACCGTCGCGGCAAAGCCTGTCGCAATCGTTCTTGGTGCGGAAGAAGTTGGGATGCTTGGGGAACTCGCCGTAGCGGGTATCGCAGGTATTGCTATTTTGATTGAACACAAAGTATGAGTTAGTCGACTGACTGCTTCCCCAACTCGAGCCATTATTTCCTAGGCCACGGCCGACTCGCGTATGACTGCCCGAACCGCCGGTTCCTATACAACGGTCATCCATGATCCAATGCTTTGCGACTCCTGCAACAAAACACACAACAACGTCGAGCACATATTTACATGAGGGCGATATATATCACACAAAATCTTTGACCCTCAAGCGCCTTATGTTTCGCGCCGGATGTACTGTTAAATCATCAGATACTTTCTTTACCTGCGCTGCCGATGTACACGGATACGATCATCAGAACAGCTAATGCAAGGAATGCTCTCAAACTAAAACCAATCATGTTGACGATTCTCAAAAAAAATAAACGATAATATAATTCAAGTAATTTGGAGCGATTTCGAAGTCTCTATCGCTTCGAGAATGGCATATTAAAATAAAAGGAGTCGCAGTTGGCGATCGTCACGAAATGTCAAAGCACACTGAATCTTTCTTAAACTCAACTTTGTCTACATACGTGAGAGGAAGAGGAGCAACGTGTTGCGATACTCAACATGTGTATGTACTGGTATACGCTGACTGATATCTCCCGCTCAGAGCGCGTTTACCTATGTACGAGCGAATGTGTACTTGTATGTGTATGTATTTGCGTGTGTGCTTTTGATTTTCCTAGAACGATGAGGACGTATTTTCCTCGAGCAGCTGTAAACTGTATAGGTATACGATATAGGTGTACGATACTTCGGGAGAAAGCTCCGAGTAACATACCTGCGGAGGCTCGAATATAAAATGTGTGCAACGATTTTTCACGCTTGGAGCACGCCGAATCCGCCACCGTCGCAGCCGAGGCAGTCAAGCAGCTCGACACAGAGCATTACGTATCGACAGATGTATGTTTATAATCATTGTCTTGTTCACTACTCGTAAGCAACTCGTACGATAACACATGAGATTTTCAATCTAACACTAGAATTTTATTTTCAATAAAATAATATTTCTACGCAATGTTATATGTCATAGATTAAAACAGAATGCACTGAAGGTTTGCAAATACTGCTGTCCGCCTTTCTTAGTATTTTTCTAATCTCTTGGTTAAATAATTTTACTGTTAAAATAATTTCAATTTTAACTACACAGTGAAGTGTTCTGTGTTTTTCGTTAATTAATTTATTTATAGGATTTCTCCATGCTATAGCATATGATCTCTAAACTATTGAAATCAGATAAAAACAAATAACAAATAAAAAAAAAAAAAATGATTAGATCCATGCTTCATGTATTTGGGCCTACTATTCAAGACACTTTTAAATGTTTGAAAAACAAAATAAACCAAAAAAATAAAAATAAATTAAAAATAGAAAAGCAAAAAACACAGATAATTAGAAAGCACTAGATAAAACAGTTTAACAATCGTACATATCGCGCGACTATACGTTCACAAAAATGAGTTATAAGCTTGCGATCGCTCATTATGACAAAATATGAACATACTCACGTGAAACGAATGAAATAAAAAAGCAATTAAAGAAGCTGTCCGTAAGTAAAAAGCTGACATTTTACATATAGCATGCGTGTAAAATATAAGTAATTTACCATACACATGCACACGTGAGGGCACGTGTATAATATAGCACGGCTCGCACCAAATGCAGCAGAGGCGTGCGTGCAGTTTGGAGCCGATCGATGAACTCTCCCGTACGTTTCCAGTCTGACTTTTATATACCTTAGAAATATACACATGCACGAGATCTTTTGGGCGTACGCCTATGCTATATACATGCATACATGCATGAAAAGGTCTTTAGGATACTTGCAAGATGGCATAGGGGGGTAAAAATGCTTTACTCGCGGGGGCTCATATATGCACGCGTGTATGCTATATATAGCGGCATATCGTGCCAGCCAACAATTTGTGCCAATCTTCCAGTTTTATGGAGTTTCTGTATGTGTACAGGTACCCGCGATGCGAATGACATTAGCAAAGAATGTTTTTTGGTAGAAGGGCTCGGGGATTTTTACGTTTTCTTTTTCTCGTCGTCTAATTTACGATATGCGTGATTTCGATTTAATGCTCACGTGATGCTTTGTAATTGGTTTTTTTAACTACTAAGCATTAAAGCCACTTTTCTAAGGGATGCTATGAAAAATTGGTTTAGCTTTATAGTAGCGTGTGTACTTTAAAATAAATAGTTTTAACGGAAGACACAAGCTACTGCGACATTAGGATAGTATAATAGTGCGAAAAAAGGCTGAAGAAGAGGGAAAATTGCCTGCAATCGTGTTCAAGGTATATATATAAAAAAAACGTTGACCCTGACTGTGGCCTCTCTCGTCCATTGAAAAAGCCAGCACTTGGCAAGCTTATCGGATGCAAAAATATGCAAGAATTCTCTAATCCCCAAGAGAAACCGAGAGTGACTTTAATTTTGTGTCCGAAGAAAAGTTCGAGGATGTTTAGCACTTTGGACGACAAAAAAGATGCCAGAAAGAGAGAGAGAGAGAGAGCCCAAGGTGGGTGACAAAGACCAGAGTCTTAAAAAGGGGGCACGCGAGGAGTGGTTGGTGTGTGCCTGCCTTAGACCGAAGTAAAAGAAAAAGAATAAGTTAAAGAAGCAGAAGAAGAAGGGAAGGTCCTGACTCTCCCTCTACCGCTGTGAAGCTGCTCGCGCTGCCAAGATTGCGAGCCGCGCGCGCGACATTAGGGGAAAGCCGAGCCAGTAAAAGGAGTAGGTATACGCGTATACACACATAAGTATAAGACTGAAAAGAAGCGAGAAGGGAGATGAATGAGGGGGACCAAGGGGAAGTGTTTGATCGCCAACGCGTCGGGATGTAGATGAGGAGCAAAGGAGCTGGTCTTCGAGACAAGGCGAAAAAGGGAGAAGACCGATATGTTTGGTGCACCGCCTCGCTAGCTGCTGCTGCTGCTGCTACAAGGGTTGTGCCTCGCTCTGTACTTTCTCTCGCGTTTTCCCGAGCTTTCTTTCCAAGCTTCTTCGTTCGCTCGTCGAGCTAAGCTTACTCTGCGAGGGAAAACGTTTAAAAGAACGAGATAGGAGTTAAGGCTCTAATGCATGCGCTGCTGCTGCCGCCGCCGCCGCTGCCGTCGTCGTAGCTGCTGCGAGAGGAGAAAAAGAGACTATAAAAATCAATACCTCAAATTACCGGGCTCTGCTTAATTTTCTTCCAAGGCGGATCATGCGCGCCCTATAGCTCGAGCTCCTATATACTCGCGCAGAGCCTTTTTCCCTTTCACGGACAGCCAGCGCGCGGGGGCACGCGTATAAAATAAAATCTACATGTGAGAGCCGCGCCCCGCGTCTGTGTGCACGTGCTTGTGCAATGTACGTATGTGTGTATGTGCACTTGTGCGTGCGGCATTCCTTTCCCGCGAGTTCTTGTATTACTAATGCCATGTATGCTTTTCGTTCTGCTGAAAAGCATAACCACTTGAATTACTAATTCATGTTTTTGGTAAATAAGGACCTCGCTCAAAAAAGGAAAAGAGACGAAGGAAGGGAAAAGAGTTTCATGTACTATATGTCTTTTTGGAATATTACGAAGCAATTTTTAATTTATAGACGTTTGAACGACACTTTTCGAACTATTGCTTGAATAGCGATCAAAGAGACTTTGATTCGACAGTCGTCTCAACAATTTCGTAAAATTGACTCATCTCTTTAACTGCGCTCGCCGAAGCCAAGGTGGTTGACGT
Source organism: Trichogramma evanescens (assembly GCA_902732785.1). Classification (NCBI taxonomy): domain Eukaryota; kingdom Metazoa; phylum Arthropoda; class Insecta; order Hymenoptera; family Trichogrammatidae; genus Trichogramma; species Trichogramma evanescens. The sequence goes on along the minus strand of CACVKI010136988.1, from coordinate 8,055 downwards.
ATTCACTGATTCTGAACTTTAGAATGATTCTTGCGATACATTTTATTTGAAAAAGCACTTGAATGATTTTCCTCTTCTGAGTATAGTCGTTAAATTTTTTGTCTATTCGATTTAACAGAAAGCCGACCTTGTATTATATCTCATTACTACTTCTCTTCGTTGAGAAAACTTACCTTTTCTATATAATCATCTTTAGATGCTAAAGACTTATGTTAAAAGTTTGTAATGGCTCTTGTGCATACTTTTTACACATCAAATACAATGCAAGTCAATTGTTTTAGCGCATAAGAATATTTTAACAGTAGGTGAACACTTTAAAATATGTTAATTGTTCTCAAGTAATACAATACAAAATCGAGCACTTTTAAAAAAATGTATAAGTTTATATATTATAAAAATGTAAGTGTAAAGATAAAATCTTAGAAGCTCGAGTCGACCTGTCTTACAAAAGTTTCATCTTTTTTTCGAAGCTTATTAAGTGAAAATGAACTCGGTTTGAAAAAGAAATGATAAATTACAACGATTGACCCTGTTGTACGTCGTTCAATGATGTAAGGTTTTTTAAAAATTGATTGACCATTTCTTTGTAAGGCCGCAGAAATGAAATGTATTGTAAATAATTTTAAATATTATTAATGCACATTTTTCGAATAATCTTCTTTGCATCGATCTGTCATTAAATTTGAAACAGCAGCAGCAGCGCTGATGGCGGTGGCAGGGTATCGCGCGAGGCAATGTACCAATGTATACAGCCACGTGATACGAGTGTATGTATATATAAGGCAGAGAGCGAAGGGTGCGCATGTCACGTTTATTTTTCCCCAACGACGTCGTGGAACTAATTGAAAAAGGCGTAATCGATAAAAGCAGCGGCGCGCACTTGGGTGGCTCGAGATTCTTTAACGGCCTATACCTCGAGCTAGCTCCTACGCTCGTTTGCTTTGCACGTACACACACACAGCAGCAGCGCGTGTGCAAAGAAGCACGCATACATCCATGGAGCCTGTAGAGAAATAACGCGTGTACGTGGGTAGCAGAGACCGATACAGCGTCGACGGCGTGGGAGGCAGAATAAGCAGCAGCAGAGGCGCCCTCGCGACCAGCCTCGCATAAGTCACGCAATGTCCCACGTAATCCGTCGCCGAGAATTAATTAGCTCGCGCTGCAAACAAAAATGAGATCTCGCGCCGTTACAGCACACCTCGTTTCGCAAGCGTGTTGTGTGTGCCGCCCTCCCCGCGCCCCGCCGCGCATACATGTTGCATCGTGTGCGTATCACGCAGTACATCAGGAACCCGCGTACAAGATTACTCCCTCGCTTCGCGCGGCCTGACTTGGTTCTCGTTGATTCTATTGCCAGCTCTCTTTACCTCCGTCCCTCTTCAGAGCGAGTACTAGCAGCAGCCGTTATTATTTTTTTTGTTCACTCGGTCCCTCTCTCTCTCTCTCTTTCTCTCTGCCTTCTTAAATCTCATAACCCTTCACTCGCTCGCAAGCTCCGTGAGGCCCTTACGAGTCTCCCCCTTAGTTTCGCTTTTTTCTCTCTTCCTTAAGCGTACAACATCTCGGTGCTACGTAGCGAGCTACTATTACCTCGTTGTGCACATTCAATGTAAGTAGCTCTCTTGGCACCTATTTTTCATCTGTTACACCCCACTCGTGGCGATATAAGCTCACGACAATGTCTTTCCCGCGATGCATAAACGTTTTATTAGAGCTAAAGCGCTCCTAAACTTTTTGCGGCTAGCTATATCCCGGCAGTTTCGTCTTACAAACTTATCTATTGGATTGAATGTATAAACCTTGCGAATTAGTAAAATTTTTGGAAACGTATCGAAGCGTTAACAGTTGGTCGTGTGGCGCTGGTCACGACGCAACCGTACATTACTTATTCCATCGGCAACGAACACGACAAGTTTCTTCGTTTGTAATTTCTCGCTGCCACTCGATAATTTGCTCTCCGTCTCTCCGACTCCTCTTCTCCCCCTCACGTGGCTTACGGAGAAGCGTACGAACAGCACGAGAGTCTGTATACTATATAGTCTGTAAGGTACAACTCGAGGAGCAAGAGTATGGGAGCGAGGCGCACGCACAACCCTGTAGAGTGTCTATATGCTATACACCGTCGAATTTCGACAGAGGAACCATTAGCCGAATTGTCGAGTGTTCCTTGAGCTTGCATGAGGCAGCTCGTGTGCACTCGCGTAGCTGCCGATTGCCTTGTGTGTATTGGCCCCATTGTGCAGTGCTCGTATGCGTGCGAGCAAAAAAGTTTCGTCTGGATAACGGAGAGAAAGGGAAAGAGAGTTACGCCGAAGCTACTCCCGCGCCCGATCGTGTACCGAACAATGCGATACGTACGAAGCTTTTTCTCCGATCTGGGGGAGATTTATTTTGGGGATTATGTGCAACTGCTCTGTATGCATCGTACGCGCGTACCCATAGGTGCGAGCGTCAAAACTCGACGTGTCGCTTGCGATCGATCCTGCCCCGAGTCCCCTGCAATTTTTCTGCCGTGAAACTAGTCAGAGCCTCTCGCTCTTGCCTACAATAACTAAGCTCGAAATAGCTACGGCGTATCGCAATTGCCGTTAGATACGTAGACCCTTTTAAAATCTATTAAAACATTTATTTTTCATTCATTTCAGAAACTTCGAAGCTACGTTATGTACACCATCGATTTTTTTCTCGTCATTTTTAACTTTCATTTGTGCTCCCGCGCGTACCCGTTACTTTTTCATCTCCTTCGCCCATTTGTTTTTTCTTTTCAACCCTCTCTCGCTTACGACGAGCCTGGCGTACACTTTTCATCCTTTTCATTCTCGCATCGATTTTTGTGAAAAAAAGAGCGTCTTCAATTCTATCAAGTTTACTGCTGCCTGCTTTTTTTCGCTTGCAAATTAGTATTTACCGTAATTAAGAATACTTTAATGGGTATTTTCATCCATAATTCATCAAGTACGGGTGTTTTAAGATTACCGAAAAAGCTTTTTTTTCAATCTTCTGTACAGAAAGAAAACAGTGAGTTGTAATTTAAAAATTGGAATAAAAACGTGGAGTATCATAGTATCCTCTGATTCATTCTTGGGAATTGTGCTGTTAAGTAGTGTCGATTCTCGCACAGTAACCGATAATAATTGGATTTCTCTTGAAAAGAAATTTGCGTCGTAGGTCACCTGCAGAGCATTAAAATCTGGACACACAATTAGAGCAAGACATAATTTTAAGATGCTACTCGAAAATCGTGTTTACATAGGAAAAATAATGTTGTATCAAGTACACAGACTGGCTGATCTACTCGCTACTCGGGACGTCCCGTGCGGGCGAAAAACTCGAGCTAGATTTAGGAAAAAAAGAAAGGCAAGGCAAAAAGAGAGACGGGGGAAAAGGCCAAGAGGATAGCTATCGCGCAGGCGAGAAAGAAAAAGTGCGTATATGTCGGGGTCGAATTGCCGACACGGGCCGAGTCGTCGTCGGCAATGCCACACAGGGGGGTGATAAATTGGCAGTGGACTTGACGGCACACGGCGCCTAGCCCTCGGCTCTCTCACTCTCTCTCTCTCTCTCTCTTTCTCTCTCTTTCTCTCTCTCTCTCTCCGTACGCAGTAGCAGTCCATATACGGCCTGGCACGGCTGCGGTGACGTGATTTCGCGCTTGTATACACGAGGCAGGCAGCGGCTCTCTCATACACGTGAAACAAGCCACACCGCTTGGATTATGCGCGGCTTTCATTATACACGTACACGTATGTGTGCGAGAAATCCTCGTGCCGGGCCGGGAAAATGAAGAGGCAAGGATTACAAGTGGGAAAAGTGGTCGAGTATATTAAATCAGAGCTCGTAAACAGCAAGAGAGAAGAGTTTCGCTGCTGCTGACCGTATACCCCTTTGCCTCGTGTGCTTTTATACGTGTGCTTAGCGCGCGCAGATTCTTCTCTCGTTGCCCCGAGGCCGGCAGCCGGTAATTATGCTTAATAGCACGTGTGACGCGATTCCAAATTGCTGCAGAAAAGCTCGGGTCACTTTTGATAAATTGAATTATTAGCTCCAGCGGAGCCCGTATCGAATCGAGAGCGGGGAAGGGCCACGACCAGCAGTTCGAATTGATCTTCGAACGCATTCCTTCGGACACGAGAGGGTGCAAAAGAACATATAAATAGCCCGACACCCAAGAGAGAACGAGAGTGAGACAGAAACGAGGGTGAAAAAGTGAATTGCCGTGTAATACGATGGTTGAATGTTTGATTCATACAATAGATACGTGTAATGAGGCGGCGGTGGCTTGCATGTGTGAAGAGAAGCAAGTGCTGCCAGTCAAAGCCGAGCGTGAGTTAGCTGCTCTCATGTATACATTTATGTGTAAATAATATTATAGCATGAATCAGATAACCACAGGCGGCGCACATACGGACAGGAAAACAAGTGAAAAGTAATGGGCCGTGAGCTGTGGGTGACAGTGGTGCCGGGCTTGTATACTTACAGCTGCTATTTACGCGAGAATAGGTATGCACGAGTAATAGAGGTCTCGCGTGGACTTATCGAACGATCAGCATCGACTTTTCTCTCCGGCTATACATATACATAAGGCGAGCGAGTCTTTCGTCATGCGCGTTCATGCGTTATACTCGCATCCACCGCAACCACTTGCACTCGAGCTTTACGTACGCCCATGTCCTCCTCCTCCTCGCGCCACCTCGAGCGCACGCATCCCTTATACGTACACATGACTGTATACAATATATGAAGTCTGCACATACGTGCTCGTAATAGCATCCTCGTGCGCTGACTCGAGTAAATTGCGTATTTGTGAGCTCTGCAGCGTCAACTCAAGAGAGAGAGAGCGCCACTGCTAATCACGAATTTGAGGCACGAATGTCATTAACACCCGCTCACGCAGTCCCGTAATGTTATACATGTGTGTGTATTCGCTTCCGCGCGCCCGTAATACATTATATTTGTACATATTACTCGCACACGTCTGTCGTACAGTATTATGCGCCACATATGCTTATCAGTCGCGCGATACGCCTCGAGCGGCGCGCGATATACGCCAGACACCTAATGTGTGTATGTGCAGGAAAATATAACATTGAAGCTGTGCATGATCAGCACGAGGTATAGGGGTATAGCAGTGACAGAAGGAACCCGAATCCTGCATGCGCATATTATATACTTGACTTGATTTGATATACCTTAAGCTGCTAATATTTTGGGCCTGGGCAGTATCTTTCGTTTTACAAAATTTCTCAACATCATCTTGATAATATGATGTATGAAAACAATTGATAGCTGAATCGAGTATTAGGTTGACGCTGGCGATGTTTATGTGAGCGATTCTAAGGAAAATCATTAAAATTCGAGGCTGAAATTGCGATTGACATTTTTATCACTCGACGCTTGAAGCTGTGAAGAATTTCGCCACGGAATAAGTAGTCATATTAAATAAGCAACAACGGTTACCGGTCCTTTGGAACACATCAACAACTACCGACAAAATAATTATCAAAATTTTTGTAGTTATTAACACATTTTTTCACTTTTCTGGGACTTCAGTGAACAATTATTAACGACCATTAGTCTTCAATTTCTAGCGACGGTGATTTGTTAAATCGCTCATACATACTCGAATTCATCTCTTCAAGTATTTTTTGAACGTTTACATACGAAGAAAACAAAGCAGCACACGTGCATCATGTATAGGTACGTATATAAGTGGTCGACGATGGTGGGGGAAAATTTTGCCATTGAGTTATCACAGTTCACGGAATCACCTTGCTAACCAATGCGAATAATGTATTCACTCGGTCAGCATGAAGCTGAGTTCTACGGCGAGCCAGTGTTTACAAATTATTGAGAAAATTCGCCAGAAATAGAGCGACAATGTTTGCGATTATTTAACTTCGAATATTTTTTCAGTTTATTAGGAAAATTTTGTAGTGCATAGATCGTGAAAATTTACAGTGAACTCATTACAATCACAGAAGCGATGGAAAGCAGCAGTGACGTAGTTAGGTAAAACTTTTCAGTGTGCTATTTTTTTTATCAATTCTTCATAACCCCGATTATTTTACAGGGTGAAAGAAGAGCCGAACAATACTTGGCCGGATGTAAATGAAAATTTTTTTTTTGATTCGGTGGACTTTTACGAAGTCAAAAACGTTGAAACGTTCCCGTTTTATAAATTATCAGTAAGTTCGATGTTTCAATATTCAATGAATGATGTTCTAATTTTTCATAATCAAAAACTATTTCACAATTTTAATTTCAGGCAAATCATGTGAATGAGTCGATGACGTTACAGGAGAGGTTATATGAAAAAATCGATGTTGATTTTGAGTGCAAAAATGTTAAACTTGAAGCGACATCTCTTTCGACAAGCATATGCAAATCTGAGGGTCCAAGTTATCCGCCATTTGTGAAGATAGAAAACAAAATTCAAACCAATTCTTCAAAAGAAAAAAATCTAATTATTTTGATAAAAAAAGGATTTAGCTACGATAGAAATTGCCAATTGAATGTGAATATACATTCAAACGCAGTACATTGTCGTGACAAACTCTTCAAGTGTGATATTTGTCACAAATCATTTGGACGGAAAGATACTCTCAAATGTCACGTTAATGAAGTACATCTTCAGAACAAACCTTTTGAATGTAAAATTTGTCATAAATCATTCGGACAAAAAGGTCATCTCAAATGTCACGTGAATGCAGTACATGATCTTAATAAACCCTTCGAATGTCAGATTTGTCAAAAATTATTTGCACAAAAATATTACCTCACACTTCACGTCAATGCTGTACATAATCAGAGTAAACCGTTTGAGTGTGAGATTTGTCACAAATCATTTGGTGACAAGAGAAACCTCAAACGTCACGTCAGTGTATTACATTTTCGGAGCAAACCTTTTGATTGTGAGATTTGTTACAAATCATTTGGACTCAAACATCACCTCGAATCTCACATAAATGCAGTACACGAGCGAAGCAAACCCTTCGAATGTGACATTTGTCGTAAGTCTTGTAGCCGCAAGAGTAATCTCAAAACTCACGTGAATGTAGTACATAATCGGAGCAAATCCTTTGAATGCGATATTTGTAATAAGTCATATAGCCGCAAGGATAGCCTAAATGTTCATAAAGATAAATTCCATGATTTAACAAATATTTAGTTAAATAAGATATAATCAGCAGAAAGTTAGTTGAAAATTTTTTACATAAAAATTTTCTAATTGTGTAAAAAATCTTTTGAGTATTTTATACTGTTATCAATTTTGTCATGATTTTGATAAATTTCATTTTTATACAATGAGACTCATTGAATGAGTAATATAATAAATAACGTGTACTGAATGTATTTTTTTTAAACATTTTACATTACCTCATTTTTTTCCACATCCCAAATTACTAAAGTGGTAAAAAAATTCAAAAAAATTCAAAAAAATTTTTTTGATGGTTTAAAAAATGTTATATCGTATAACATTTTTTACATATATCGTATAACATTTTTTTCGTTCTGTTGAAATGGCTGTAGACAAAGCACTTATCAAAACGTTCATTGCCCCAAATACTGAATACGAAGCTGGAAATACGCACCGATTGATCGCTCAATGCACGTATAATTCAAGCAGGGAAACTTAATACGAAGCAAATGAATTATATTAACGAGATGGCGCGCAATACGGCTAGCGTGCACTCCTTCCCGACGCGGGAATAATAAGCAATTCGATAAGGGGAGTTCTAGTCTAGGCGCTGAGGGGGTTTCGTATGCATTGGCAGGTCCCGCAAAAAAACAAGTGTTTTTCTACGTATTTTGACCCGCTGAATCCGAATTTTCAACTCTCAACTCGCTCAGATGGTCGAGTAATTTGTTATAAACAAATTAATTGTTTATACGGCTANAACTCCTAAACTATTGAACTTTTACCAAAATAATTTTTTTTCATTTTATTGTACACAAAAAGACAAAAATTTCCTTTTTTTATTCGTCTTGATACGACCAATAGAACCGGAGATATTGTTAAAATAGTAAAAAATAACGATACCGGATAAGGTC